>WUQG02433656.1:0-14109 GCA_011317285.2 Androctonus mauritanicus | reverse complement strand
TATGCAGAAAAATCAAGTGTCCTCAAATTTCTTAATACTAATTATATATAGTTGTATCTTTCATATTATTTCCTTTTGGGATTAGCAATGCTATATATCAGATAAAGAAAAAAATATAATATTTAAAATGATATTCAACAGATGACCGAATAATCGAGATGAACTCATATTGACAAAATTATTTTACACTTATATATAGATTGTATTTTAAAAAACAAACTTACATAAAAACTTTTCAATAGAACAGACTATTAAATATTTTTCATTTTTAATTTATGAAATAGAAGAATCCAATTTTTAATATTTTAGTAGCAATAATAAACATTAGACAAATTTAAACGTAAAGATAAAATATGCTATACTGTAATTATAAATTATATAATGTTACTTTTTTTAAGCCACAAATTTTTTTAGATCATCAGCTACTCATTATCATCTTAGAAGCTACATTTTATTAAGTTTGTACAAAATGAGAGGTTTACAAAATTACAAAAACATACTCTGATAAATTTCGTGCTAAATTTACAATTTTCAAAATCTGACTCTCTAAAAATGCCAAGTTTGTTCTTTACAAGGGCCTAGTTCGACAAAGTGTAAATAAATTGTTTATATTAACTTGATAAATTCTCTTAATCCTTTTAAAGCAATATAGTTTATTATCTATAAAAAGCTTATTTTTTCTGGAGCTTCAAATATAAACTTCATTTTCCATGTTCATTCACTTTAATATTGCATACCATACTGTGTACAAATTTAATATATTTTAATTAAATCTGCCATCTTGAATTTAAATTTATCCCATATTCTGAAATATGGACACTTTTCCTGCATTGTATATTTTTCAGTATAAAACAAAGAATTAAAATTTTCTCTAAAAGTATTTACTTTCTCAAATTAAACTTTTTGTTTTGGAAAGTATTGTTTGAATTAATTTTTGAAGAAATTAAATTTTATACTAGAAAAACTTTTTGCCAAATATAACCCAGCATCTTACCTGTTGTTTTTCATCAATATACAAATTTCAAGAATTTCTTAAACTCATTTTTTTTTATCTAATAATTATAAAAGCATCATGCTTATTTTTCTATAAAATATATTTCTTCATAACAGTTCAATTTAATTTAAAAACAAATCAAAATTTAATAGAGAAATATGAATGACATTCTTTTTTTTTATTTTAAGGAATATTAATCTTCAGTGTCTAGATAATAAAAATGACATTTCGTTTCCTCATTCAACAGTGAAAATTTTCCATCCTGGTAAGTTCAACACTAATATTGCATATATTTTATTAAAAGTTTTCGTCTAATGATTTAATTATTATTTTCATAGAAGAACTGTTTAAGATTGACTCTGTTCCTGATGAGATGTTACAATGCATGCATTTTCCTCAGTATTTGACTTCGTATAATTTTTGTCAATGTCATAGCAATACGCTAGCCAGAGAAAATACAATAAATATTTTATTTCCACATCTTTCTCAAACTTGTAGGATGCACACGCTTTGAAAATGAAAGATTTCCTTTGGACTGGAAGAAATGCTAATTGAAAGACTAATGCACTTATGAAATAATTTGAAATATTTAATTCGTTATCAACTTTTTTTGTATAAAAGATAAAATTCTTATTTAAAACCAAAAATATGACAAGAAAAGTTTCTGTAAAATTCATCAGTGTAGTAAAATTTAAATGTAGAAATCAACTTTAATGAGAGTTAAAATCATTAAAGGAAAACAAAATCAACTTATCTGCATTTTATTGAAATTTGTAACAAGCTTTCTTATTTCAAACAGAATATAAAAATCTAACTGCATGATAAAAGCCACAAAATATACAAATAAGAATTTCTGTACATTTTAGTCAAAAACACAAGTAATCTTAACAACTATCATCAACAATTTGAAGAACACTAATCTGTTTTATATACACCTAAACAATGTCAAGTTTTCTCTTAAAAATCATGAGAGATAATTTATCATTTTTAGTAAAACACTAAGAATACTTTTAAAAAAGAATTTATATAATTTTTCATATATCTATATATAAAAATTTTCATATCCAATAACTAATTACATGTACAGAAAACTATTTTTCAAATAATCTAAAAAGATTGTTAGATTGTCTACCATCTTATTTTACAAGATTTATTTTCAACAATTTACAAATACTTTAAAGGCATATTTCAATGGGGATGGAATGATTAATGTTTAAAAAATAAAAAAATAAGGTACAAATAAAAGGAGTTCTTAATATGAATTTTAATTTATGGGATAGATATGCTCTCACATGCATGAAACATTAGAAATACAGTTCCTAAATTTTATCTTTAAGAACATTGCTTTCATGCATTTTGTTATAAATATTTGCTAATTTTTTAGTTTACTATTTTATAAACACTAATAAATACTAACTTTGAATAATTAAACAGAGATTAATCCTTTAAGGATCATTACATTCAAAAATTATGCTTTTTATCCAATATATATTATTAAATTTTAGATAATTATGCCAATATAATTGGTACTTTTTCCTGAAATTTCAGTGGATATGGCATTTTGTCAAAAGTAATTATATTTTATTGATTGTGCATTTAGAAACATTTGAGCAAAATATAAATCATTTATATAATATTTAAAAAAAAACAGTCTTATACAATGAAGTTTAAAAAATAATCTTTTATCTTTCACATAATTTCAAATAAATATATACAGATTGCACTTCTTAAAGTTGCAATAATATAGAAGAGTATAAATGCATAAAATTATTATTACAGTAAAGTCCCAATTATCTGAGGGAATGTCAATGGAGGAATCTTAGATAATATGGAGAGTTTTGGTTTATTTAGTAATAATTTACTATGATCTGAATATATCAATGTGATGCCGTATTCTATTTTCAAGTTCTTACTCTTATTTATTTTCAAGTTAGACTCACTCATTAGGTTATTTTTAATGACTGATAATTCACCTTTAAATTATACAATAACTCATCTTAGTCGAATTTTAATTTTTATAATAAAACATTTGTAAATAAATATAATAAAAACACTTTTTAATTAAGTGAAAACACTTAATTTTATTTACAATGCTTTATTATGAAAATAAAAAATAAATAAATACAAGGTGAAAGACAATTCAGTTCAGATAATGTGTAATCTCAGTTAAATAGAGACATTACTGTATATAAATTTATCATTTATCTGCTGAGAAATCTAAAATTTATTGAAAGCTAGATATTTTGTCCATCCTCCATTTATCTTATAATAAAGAAAATAATGTGGACAATCTATAAATTCTTTCATTAAAACTAAAATTTATGAAATTCTAAGTTAAGGATTTTGCATGATTAATATTGGCATCTGCTTTTACAAAACAATTCATATAACCATAAAGTGATACATTCGCAGTGATATCAGATTTAAAATACTATATTATATTCTACTGATAATAAATAAAATATAAAAAAAATTTTTAAAATAACAATTTTTGATTATTTTAATGAAAAAAAAAAAAAAAATTATTGAAATAATCTCAGTTTAAATTATTCATTTATATTTTCACTTCAATAATTTTTATTTCATGAAGTCATTTTATTTTTAATATCATCATTATTAGGAGACAATTATAATAATTATTTGGCATATTATACCAATGATAAAATGCACTTCAAAATTTAACTTACGAATTTTCATTTCAATATATAGATTTTATGATAATTTTCAACATTCAACAATTCACAATATGGAGCTATCCCATTCCTATCTATAAGAAACAGTTACCAATTCTCAAAGCTATGCAGCTGCATAAATCATTATTACATTTTAAATGAATGCATCTGAAGTTGTTGCTGTATAAAAATTCTGAATGAATTTGAAATACACATACATAGCTTAAAACTTAAAATAAGAACTATTTCAATACATTTGGCACTATTTTTAATAAAATATAGATACACCTCAATAAAATTAAAAGTATTCTTAACTATTAAAAATATAATTGGAATGTTAATTAAGCACATTTGTGCTAAAAATTACTCACATATTTTAAAATTAATAAATTTAAAATAATTGCATAAAATTATTTTTCTTTCCAGAATATTCCATGCTGCATTAACAATATTAGAAAATTGTCTTTCTAGATTTATGTACATTATAGATAATTTTATATTATTAACAACTTTTTTTTATGTTATAGATAATGAATTAAACTGAATTATATTAAAATCAGAAGTGCTAGTCATTGATTTTTTGCAATTTCTGAAATTTTTTAAAAAGAATCAATTCCAAGCATTTTACATAATATAAACATATAAAAAGAACCAATTGGAATGTTGGTTTGTTGATTTTCAAAAATATCACCTTGAAAACGGCAGCAATAAACTGCATGAAGACGGATTATTGATTTCTGAATGATTGTGCACAAGTTATACTGTGGCAGTTAGTTTTTTTATTCGGTCTAACTGAACCTCAAGTGCCATTCGCAATTTCTTTTCTTCATCTATTTCACTCATGAGTTCAAAAACTAAATTACTAAAATAATTTCTCTGTGATTCAATTGCTTCTTTTACTGTTTCAATCTGAAAATGAAACATTAGAAATTTAATATATTAATTTGGAAAAAATTATAATAAAATTCATCAAAAAAGTTTGGAATTTGCAGAATAAAAAAATTATAATTTCATTAATTAAAATAACATATATTAACATATTATATATAATATGTTAATAACATATTAACATATTATATATTTAATATGTTATTTTAAAATGTATAAATGAAACATAAGTTAGAAGTCCAAATAGAAACCACTAATTAATTTAAGTGAATGTATAGGTTAGGATAATATGAATTAAGATATCAAATCACACTGGATACTTTTGACAGTGACCACTTCAGAACCCACTACAGGTTGCCCAACATCCATGGTGGACCAACCAGAAATTTGAAAGATGGAATTTAACCGGATAGGTCTAGATCCCATGAATATATAAAACTATGGATAGAAAGTTGTAAATATAGTTGTTATGAATAAAATTATATGATAAAATGATACTTCTCCATAGTTTTCCAATGAACCATGGAGAAGTATCATTTTATCATATAAATTTATTTATTACAGCATTTGAAATCAATTGTCTGTGCAAATTCTAATGTTGATATAATCAGCATATTATGTCATAATGACATTATAATCAAATCAATGTAATATTGTGGCATCTCTGCAATATTATCATCCTGATGTCATATTAGTGAAACTATGTCGTCATCTGATCCAAGAATTTAAACAAGTATTTTTGTTGCTCCACCCAATGAGGATTTTAGCACTGGATAGTCTATGGTAACCTTGGAATCATAAGAAGTCTCCATGCAAAGTTTGTTCCTTATAAGTTAAATGGTGTGGGAATCTATATGTAACAGATAAATATACAAATATTGCATTTTATTTATATGGCTAAATAAATTTACATATTTAATTCATATATAATTTATATATGAAATGTCCATTTAGTAATTTATATTTTATAATAAGATTAAAACAGAATATGGAGGGAAGATTTTAGAAAAAATAATATGGCAATTTAATGGCCTTATTATGTTTTCCAAAGTTTTTTTTCCATATATTAATTTATTCTAAAATATAAATTATTAACCAGATATTTCATTTGTAATTAATAAATACCTGATCTAAAATATATAAATTTGTTAATTCTAAATGAATACATTGCATTTTAGTTTAAAATTACATAATATATGTCAGTTATCATTGAATTAATCATTTGAATTTCTCTCTCTCATAAGTGAAATAATATCTGTTAATAGATTTTATAGAAATTCATATTCCAATAGTGATTTATAAATATTTCAAATATAATAATAGCAATTTTATTTAATTATCTTGAAGTAAGATTTTTCAATTAAAAAAAATAAAATTTCAAGCAATTTAAATATAGAGCATTTAAATGGCAAAAATTTTTAAAAGTTATAGCAAGAAAAAAATTAATAATATTTGTTTATATAGAATATACATTCAGTATTTTTTTGGTGTATTTACATTTATTTATTAAAACTGATAAAATTACATAAGTAATTCCAAGCTTTTATGATATAAATGTTCTAATTTTAGTTTAAAATAAAATAAAAAATTTTTGTGATTAAGTTATTTTTAATTTTTTAATACAAGAATATGTTCAAAATATTTATATATAACTAACTTGTTTTTGCAATTCACTAAATTCTTCTTTACTAACAGAATTCCCTTTCAGTGCTTGTATCTCTCTCCTCAACTCAATAATACTGTTTACTGCTTCAGCTGATGAAGTTGTAATACTAGAATTGCCACTCACTGATTCAGTTTTGCTAACAGATGATGCTGATAAAGAAGATTCCTTCGTTGGAGAAACAGGGATAGGAGACTTAATTACTGATTTAGTTTCTATTTCAGAAATAGATAGATGTATAAAATTTATATACATACATATATACAAAACAACAAAAAAATTAAATATTAAAATAAGAATTATAATTAATAATAGAAAATAATTTACCTTCATCCTTTTGTGGTGTGCTATTATTTGGGACAGAAGATACAGGTTTATGTTGTGGGGAACTCTTTGGCTGTTCAGTGGCATGTACTTGTATCTAAAATAGCAATTATTATTAAATTATTAAACTATTTAAATTCATAACAATTTATTTACAAGTCAGCCAGACTATAAAAGATAGGGATCAAATGGAATGGACTTAGACCAACTGTAATTTTCCAAGAAATGGTATTCAGATTCTATCCGAAATTGTGTAAATGAAGTAAAAACAAGTTAATAATTATGAAATATTAATAAAAATGATAATATTTCAATGAATTCATGTAATTTTTTTAATAACTATATGATGTAACTTCATTAAATAGAAATCACATAATTCCTGTTTTTTTATAAATAATTTCTGAAAATTTAAGCTGAATTTTTCATTCATGCTCATTTTATTCAGAGGACTTTTTGCTATCTAAAAATATTGATTATTTAATTGGATGGCTAAAATTTCATATAAAAAAAATTTGTTTTTGTTGATCTTGTATATGTAATGAAAAGTTGTAAAAAAATTCAAAGGCTTACATTGTTAGAAAGAGAACAAAAAATTCAATAAATACTGAAAATTTCAGATTTCAACAAAAATTAAGTGAGATTTCACAATTTTAAAATTTTTATTTTATTTTTTTTATATTAATTAGGCTTAATTTAAAAAATAGTCAACAAAACTAAATTTATTCTATTTTCTTAAAAATTTATAATATAACATTAATATTTTACCTTATCTCCAGAAACTGGTTCTACCTGACTAGATCGTTTATCCTGATTTTTGGAACCATCTTTAAGCCATGCTGGTTGATGTATTCCAATATCACCATTTTCTTTATCCTTAAAATGAAAAGTAAAAATTAAATATCAATAATAAATATAAAATAAATTTTTATTATATTTACATACATTTTCTTTATTCATAAAAATTCGAGAAGGTGGACGACGATTGGGAGCTTTTGCTCTACTTGCAGCAAGATGTGTTAATTTTTCTGGGGAAGACTCAATGGCATCAAATGTTATTTCATCTAATAAAACATTATAATTAAATTAATAAATTATAAAATATTATAATTGAAATTATGATAAAACTTGCCAATATTGCCATCTTGATTTTCTTGTAATGACTTTGCTTTCATATCATCTGTCAGACCAACTGTTCCATTAGTTAGTCCAAGTGAAGTTGATTGAGTGGAGGAAGTAGGAGATGAGGAATTTTGAGTGGAAGCTATGGGAGAACAACTACTTGTGTTAATGTTTGGTTTAGATCCAAGAGAGGATCTTTGAGGTTTCTTCATGGGTGGGGGAAGTTGGGGATTTTTACCAGGTAATGGTGGTGTTGGTTTCTCTAATTTTTCGTCTAAAAATATAATATTTAAATGAAATAAATGGTTAGACATTAAGGATAGTTCTTTAATAGTTTAAAGAAAAACCTTTTTTAGGTAAATCTGGGGCAGGTGGTTTGGGAGGTGGAATTTTAGATGTTCTTTCAGTACAGCTTAAATCTTGATTTGGAACTGGTTTTTTAGGAATATCTGGTTTTATATTACTCTTGCTTACTATAACTGTCACTGATGGTTTTTCTGGACGTTCAGGTCTTCTAAGCTGAACCTAAACAAATTTCAATTTAGTTTTTTTTTTAATTTTAAAATTCTAATTATATACTTTCAATCATTAATTTACTTTTTCAACATTCAAACATATTAAAATAAAATAATGTTTTAAAAGAAATAAGAACAAAAAAAAATGTATATAATCATATTTTCTAGTATATTTTGTTTCTTCTCACATGCTATCCCCTTATTATTAAAAATGAGAAATGTGAAGAAAAATTTCATATTTTATCTGTTTTGACTTGGACCAAAAAATATCATACATAGATATTCCTTCACAATAACATACAGTATTAAATTTCAAAGAGACTAGCCAAGTAAAGTTGTACATAATTTTATTACTGCAGATGTTTCTCATACCTATACTATACAAATTTATTACCAAGCCTATAATTATTTTTCAATTTTCCTATACTTTTATAAATAAATTTAATAAGTTAATATAACAATAAATAAAAATAAAATATATTGATTTTTTTAATCAATCTTTTAAATAAAAATGAAAAAATACATCAATACATATAATCAGAATATAATTAAAAATTTTAAAATTTATGCAAAACTTATAAAATTTACTGATATTTTGATACTGGATCATATTATAACAGCATAAAATATGTATAAACTTCTTTTTGCATTAATCAAACAGTTTCACAATTGAAAATTGTTATTTTAAACTAAAAATATTCTCAAAAACTTAAACTGTTTAATTATAATCACAAAAATTAGAAAAGTTTTTTAGTTTTCTGTCAAAAAATAATCAGTTTACAAAACTATATCATACAGAAAACATTAATTTTTAAACAAATTGTTTGCATAAAAATTCTTAGATATTAAATATTTATAAAAATAATTTTTGATGATTTACACAAAAATGAAAAACAAAACTTTGTGATAATGTCATTATTGATAATTAAATATAGAAACTAAAATGTTAAACTTTACTGTTGTTTTTGTATCAACCAATAGTAATTTAATTTTTTTTATAAGAAATTCTATTTTATTCAAAATTTATCTAGAATAGTAACTTGAATATCAACTTATAATAAAATAAATGATACATTAAAATATTAACAAATTATATTTTCAACATGATTTACAAGCTGTCATTAGCTATTATTTAAGGGATTTATGTAAACTTTATATCAATATAAGAATTTTATTTTTTAAATTATTTTTTTTTCCATAGACAAACATCTATAGGAGAGTACAGTAATTATAGTATTTCAATTCCAGAATCTGAAAATCCAGGATCATAAATTTCAAGAATTGATCCTAGGATTGATCAATTTGAAATACTGGGATTTCAGTTCTTTTGATTATTTTAATATGAATCACATCAATTATTCATTTTATTACCAGCATAAATACTGTTCAAATTAAAAATACTCAATAGCCTTCAATTTTTTGCTTTTCTTTGCTAAAAAGCTCCTAAACTTATGATAAAAATTTTATGTTATGCATTACTAATACTTATCAGAGAAAATAAATATTTTAGAAGTTTAAAGAACTAATAATAATTTTATAAATATCAACTAAAATTTTACACTGGGCTTTTATAATATATAAAAAGTTGAATGGATCAGCAAAAGAATATCATAAACCTACAAACTGTTTAATGCATTACAAGATAGAGCAATCATAGCTAAAAAACAAAGTCTTAATTTAAATTTGATTTATAAATTCAAAGTGCCTTCTCTATTTTTTCATGAGTTTTTAATTTTCATCTTATAATTTAAATAAAACTTTAAATAAAAAACTGTGCTGAAAAAAATCTCATGTATATGAGATACATAAGTACATGAACCTCATATTCACAAACACACAATCACACACCAAATAATCACATTCCTGTTTGTAACTTACTATAGTTCAAGATGTATTGGAACACTTACTATAGATATTTTAAATGTGTATACATGGATATGTATGCCCAATCCCCCTTCATATTTCAAAATTTGATCAACTTTACCTAAATCTGACATGCTATAATATTATACGAGTTGCTACTAGCAGAGTTATTTTCAGCAAAACACGAACTAGAAATGAATTAATTATAATTTTTTTTAATTATGAAACTTCGTCATTGGATTTTGATACGATTTTAGAATTCAGTGAGAAAAAAAAATTATTTATAAAAGTTTATGAATTCTAGATTTTTAATATTTATTTTCTCAATTAATATTAGCTATATAAAATGCTGGTTAATGTTATCATAAAATGTTTCATATATTTTATAGAGAGTTCCAAGCAAATTTCATTATTAAATGTAAATAACAAAATTTTAGCAGTTTTATTCGTCAATAATTATTGTCAGCTTTCATAAATCTGCCATAATTAAAAATGAAGTAAGCTATTTTTCTATAATGTAAAACAAATTTTATGATGTAGTTGGTAGGGTGAATCAAATTCATTATATTTGAATATTTTAGTTTTTAACTAGTATATTATGAAATTTGTGAAACATATTTTAAAAATTAAATTTTTTTTTTTTATATGATTTTTTTTAAATATTTAGATATTAAAGAGAAAAGCCAATGTTTATGAAAACAAATATCATGATTGTTTATAGAAAACAATAGTGTAGTCCCAGATTTACAGAAAATTTTTATTAGAAAAATAATTTTGAAAATTTATCAAGTTTCAAAATAATTTAAAATTTTCTTATATTTTTTTATATTATCTTAAGTTACAGATAAATATTTTTATTAAATAGATATTTATTTTGACATCTTACTTCTTCTATTCGAACCAATTCAACAAAATTGTCAGGAAATACTCCAATTTGTCCATTTAATTCTCCTTTCCACCAGCCTTTATCTTCAACTTCCTTTGTAATAACTGTTATTATATCTCCTTCTTTTATTGAGAGTTCATCTTCATTCTGTGCTTCATATGGATAAAGTACTCGAGCCTGTTCTCTCACTAATTAAAAAATTTTTTTTTTAATTTTATTTAAAAATTAGAATGCATAATATTTAAAATAAAATGTAAATCATATTTTTTACATATTAAATAATAAAATACAAAAATAAACACTCATCCACAACAAACATGAGCAGTAATAATTATTTTTATAACTATAATATAGTACATTATATATATGCACACACACAATGATTCACCAATACATAGTCTTTGAAGAAGGAAAGGGAAAAACTAAGTCAGCTTTTCAAACATTATTTTCTTATTTTTGTAATTATAATAGTGTGTCAATTATCCAAACTAATTAGAACAAAGTTGTTTCAGTTAAATAGTCCGGATAATCAAACATACATGAGAATGTCCAATTTATATATATAAAAAAAGTGTAATTAGATTTATACTTTATTCAAAGACCGTTACTCAGCAATGTTATAATAAGATGAGAGCATGCTAGACTCGAGGAAACAGGAAGACTCTAAAAAAGGAAGGGTAACTGAGTCTATTACAGTTTATAACTCTCACAAGTCAGGACTGTGACTGATTAATAAAGTACACCCGTCTGTTATTAGCATGGCCTGGAAGTCATGTCTATGACATTCATGTTAAAATTGGAGGATTAAAAATTTCATGTGATTTATGAGATTCTTGTTAAAAAATTTTGTTATCTTAATTTGATTTATTATTTTTACAACTTTAAAAAAAAAAAATTTGTAGAAAAATGCATGTTGTATTCAATGTTTACATTTAGAATTTATTGTTACTATGGTTACTGTTTGTTTTTTAAGATTATGTAAAAACTGTTTCTGTTCGACTGTTAGAAACTGACGAGAATCTAATAAAGATCAAAAGCGTTCCTTCGAAAAAGATTGTGTTACTCGTGTCTTCTAGTGGTACACATTCCACTTTCCTGCCTTAGTGCTGATGATATAGAAGTGTAAACTTATAGGCAGAGTATTTATCTTCTACTATTTTCTACATTCCAAATCTCTTTCCCAAGTGGCGAAATGTTTGCAAAGTGAGCAGCAGTGTTTAAATATCCAAGTACCCGACCAACCCATAGTCTTCTACTGCAGGGGTGTCAAACTGGCGGCCCTCGATGTGATTTTTTGTCACCCCCCCAACGCTCTTAACTAGAATGAAAATCAGAACAGTAGGCTATATTATGAGATAATAGGAAGTAGCTCTCGTTTCATAATTATATTCTATATTATGATGCACTAGTTTGATTTTAATAAATGTAATTGCACGAGTTTTTTTCGATTAACTTTATGGGAAGTAATACGTACAGAAGACACTGATATTTCAGATCGATGACACAAATTAAGTGCTTTTCTGCCAGGACTACATCGTTTTGTGCGAAATTTCTTACCAAAAAATAAAACTAAGAACCTGAATGTTTTTGGATAGCCAAACACAATAATTTAAGTTCCCTTTTTGAAGGACGTGTATAAAGGACGCTCTAACGGGCTTGTTAAAAGATTTGTTTGTTGTATTATTAACTTATCTACAAAATGTAAGTAGTTATGGATATTTGAATTTATAAAATTTTAATGAAAACTTTTGTTTTTTGTGCCGAAAATGTGACTTTTAAAGCTTAAGAGGAGAGGAATTAAATTAAAACAACATGAATAGTTCAAACAATTATGTAGTCTTATATATTTTTGTAATATGTTTATTTGATTACGCAATGTTATTAATTATCCTATCTACATTTCTGAATCATTACTCCAAACTGTAATTTAAAAAAATTTAAATGTGATGTGGCCCGCGGCCATCTTACAGGGTTATTAAATAGCCCTTGAATTAAAATGAGTTTGACACCTCTGTTTTAAATTATCTTCCGCCGAAAAGTATCGTAGACGGTGCTAAAAATGAATGCGCATATATATATATATATATATATATATGGCATTTGATTTTTATTTTAGAAAAAAAAATTATTATTCGATTAAATGAAGATTCTTTAATTAACCTTGTCTTATAGTTTTATCTATAGTTAATTAGTTTTCCTTCAGCTGTTTGATCAAAAAAATATGTTAATCTTAAAAAGCATTAAACTTTGTCATTTATATTCAGTAGATTGGTAATTTTTGACAATATAGTTAATTTCATATTTAAAAATTATTTCTTTGCCTATATTTATTTTTGAAAATATTGCTTAATCATTTTAACAGTTTATGATTGCTATAATTCAAATTAATTCTACTAGAGATAATATTCAAACGAATCAAAGGGTTTTAGGTGTTTTTTATTCAGAATTCTTAGATTTTGGATTAAAAAAATTCGAGGTTTATGAATAACAATAATAATAATAATTTATTTGTAAAAATAGATAATAATGGTCGTATTCACTATCTATTAGCATAATTTTAATAAAAATGAATTTGCTGTTCAACACTTACACATTAAGGAAATCATTGCATAAAACATTTTAAAACAATTTTTAATAATATAAGTTATATTTGTTTGAATATTATTTATTTCTAATTGAAATTGCCCATATCATTTTATTATGAATTATAAAATAAAAAAAATTTCAAAATATCTTATTTTAAAATGAATCGCAAAGAAATTTTTAAAATTTTATTTTAATCATCATTTATTTCGTTCAAATTTTTAACATTTTATTTAATATCGCTAAAAAGGCAGTCTTATTATTTTTAAAAATCTTACATATGATATTTTTAATTCTGATTTAAGTTTTGGAAATAAAATTATTTATTGTGCTTTAAAGAAACTTAATTAGCTCCTTATCTTTCATCTTTTATATAAATAAAACTTTTAACTATTGATATACAGTATTAGAGATTTATTGTTTACGAAATAATTACAGTTACGTTTAATAATTTAAACATTTATAGATTGTCAGAATCTGAACTGAACTTCTTGTCACAAATAGGTGTAATACTATTAAGTAAAATCTACATTTAACCGAAAGCATTTCTTTCTGTGAGGAAACCAAACATCAAATATTTGAGAATATTTGTACCAAAGATT
>WUQG02433655.1:0-37374 GCA_011317285.2 Androctonus mauritanicus | reverse complement strand
CAGTTCCAACCACGGGCTACACCCACACCCGTGGAGGGGGGTTGGCTCGTGAAAGATGGGGATTGCCGGGCCGGGCCCAGCACCCCGAAAAACTTTTCAGGAGTTACCAGACCCGGGATGTGAACCCAGGTCCTCCTGCGTGGCACGTCGACAGCGTTATTACTCGGCCATCCGGCCGCCAGACTTTTTGGAGTTGTGGATTCGGGAATTAAAGCCGGATCCTTCAGGATAGAAGCATAGTACGATTCCATCGCCGTCATTTGGCCGATCAAATTATTTACTTTAAAGGATAGAAAATACATTCATTGCTTTTTGTTTCCACATTAAATAAATACATTGATATATGTAAAACAACATATTATATAATATTTTATTGATAATAATATTTTACGATTTTATAATTTTAATGTTATTTTAAACTTTATTTAAGGCTTTTCATCTTTTCATTTGTTTTTGAAAACTTTATTTACTTTTTGTTATATAACTATATAAACTTACTTTACTGAAAATGAATCAACTCTTCTGTATACGTCATTTGAAGAATTATATTTCGGAAGAAGAACGAAAGATTCATTATTTCATGCGTTAGTTTTTATCTGAAAGTTTTCAAGCATTATAACTCTCTTAGGAATAAATTTTACTACAATTGCATAATGAATTCATACATTTATTGTCTCATCTTTGAATTCATATATTATTTACACTTATTGTTTATCTAAAGCGATTAGCACAGAAATATTTAAATATTTATAAAAACATTTATATAAATAAATGTTTTTATATAGTAAAGTAAATGAAAGTAAATTTATTTTCAAAAAAATGAAAGTAAATTTTATAATTTACTTTCATTTTACTTATAATTTATTTTCATTAGATAAATGAAAGTAAATTTTATAATTATTCTTATGGACTATATTAGTAAAGTTTTTATTAATTGTCGAATTAATTATACTGATAAATCATTATACTATAACAATTATAAGCTTAATTAATAAAAATTTAAACAAAATTAAAAATCTCGTTATGAATACTATGAAATAAACGTTAGATTCACTAATGATTCACATTTTATGTAATTTATGATTACTGAACAAGAGTTTTGATGTATTCAGTACTGTATACATGGATGTGTACATAATGAATACTGTATATTTATTGAGCATAATTACATTCAATTAGAGAAAGTGGAAGCATAAATTCTAAAGGAATTTTAGTGTCATTTTACTATATTAGTGAAGTAAAAAATAAATAGTAAAAGTTATAAAATGGTTACTTTTTTCCATAATTTCTTCGTTTATGATTTTCAATAGACTTTCATTTTCTTTCAAGAGCTGTTAGAAACAATATAACGAAATATGAATGTTTTGTTCAGATTAATAAAACTCGTCTTGGTTCTGAGTATAAATATTAATTCTAGAATTATATTTTAGTACGGATTATCACTGAAAATGTTCTCTAAAGTATCTAAAATTCAATTGATTAGAATAGTTTCTATAAGTTTGAGTGCAAAATTGAAATTAGTTTTGTATTTCTTATGAAAAATATAATATTTATGTTACGGTTTTAGTTAAGAATATATCTTTCGCTATGCGTTCAGTGTTCAGAAAACCAACATCATTAGTATTAAAATTAACTTTGTATCCATGGAAACATTTCAAATATTGATCACAATAATGTATTTTCTGAATTTTTAAAGATAGGTGAATTTTAAATATTATTGATCATAATGCCATATAATTATAATGATCAACATTAATAATGAAAAACTAAATACATTATGTTCTCTGAACGTTTTGAGATCTGATTTCTTTTCGTCAATGTTTACTATAAACATTTAAATTTTGATTTTATTGCGAAATATTATAAATAATATTAAAGAAAACACAATTACGAAAACAATTTTTTTTAATATTTTACTATCTTTTGTATTTATTCCGTGTCAACAATTAATTTTATATTTATTCCGTTCAAATTTTTATTGTTGACACGGAATAAATACAAAAGATAATAAAATATTAGAAAAGTTTTGGAAGTAATGATTTAATGTTGTATTTTTTTTATGAAGTATAGTAAAAGTGTACTTTATCTTATTAATCACAGATGATGATAAAAATAAGAAATAAATTTTCCTTGTCAATTTATATAAGGAAATAGAAAGATAAAATTAATTGGTTGTCGAAATTTTTGATATTTTTAAATCTTATTATAAATTATAACCGTGTTTCCAGACAATTCAAATCGTTGATTATGTTAAATAGAGAAATTAAAATTACATTAAATGGAAATTGATCTAGAGCAAGGGTTCTTAACTTTTTGATGACTCTAGACCCCCAATGGATTGTCCAATATGGTCCAATGCCCCCTTCACTTGATCTATCGTGTACCATTCACGTGCTACCCAAGTATAAATTAATACATTAAATAAAATAAATACCAGCACCCAGAGATCGAGTCCCATACCCTCAAGGGGTATGGATACCTCCCGGTTAGGAACCCCTGATCTAGAGATTATAGACAGTTCTTACTTAAGTCGAGCAGAATTTAAAATTTAAGTAAATTAATATAATATTATGAATGTCTTGCATTAAAAAAAGATTTTATTTCAAATTTTTTGCAATTAAAATTATAATGTACTTTATGTTATTACTTTACATGCATTAAAGAGCAAAATAATTTTTTAATAGAATTCGAATAATATGATTACAGAAAAGAGCAAATTTTATGACATTCCATCGAATATCTTTGTTTTTTTAATTAATTTCAAAGAAAAAATGTTACATCTTGAAAGATGTAGCATTGGATTGGAAGATTGTGGGAAAGATGTCGCACATTAGATTCTCGTATTTATAAGGATTAATTAAAAAGTAGCGTATTTTTTTGGCAAAAATTGTTGTATTGTTAGAAAATAGACAAAATATATGGATATAATATAAATAAATAAAACCTTTTGCTACAAAAACATATTAATTAATGACCTAAAGCAGATTGTTTTTATTGCATCTTTTTTTTATGATGAACCAAGATTTTGCTCTCGCTTTGAGTAATGTGTCATAATTAAATTTCTGTATGTTTGTTCAGTGAGCAAATTACTTCAAAAATTTATGAAAACTGAAACTTGTGTACAAAACTGATACAAAAATTGATGTTAATAATGTCTAGAGATATCCGAAATCAAAACAAGATATGGATATAAAAGAGAAACTCAGAGAGGAAAGACCAAATGATGTCACAATTGTTGTCAATTTGAATTATATCAATTAAATTATTTGTAATAATTATCAAAAATTATAAGAATTATTGCAGATATTTCCAAATGCAGAATTAAAGTAATCAAATGATAAATGCTTCAGAATAAAGAAGGATATGTTGTAAATGAGTTTCATGCAAGATCTCATACTGCCTATCTCATTAAAAGGAAAATCGCTTCCATTGAATAGAAAGTCTCTGCCACCCAATAAAATCCTGGTTTATCACATTTCGATTTTTGTATTAATTGAAAATTGACATGGATATAATGATTATGACAATGATAACAAATTGAAAAAACCAATCATGGTAAATTAGTTGATACGAAATGAAGTTTTTCCAAACAAGGCTTCAGTTCCTCTTAACAAATAGGAAATTATATAAATAATTATGGTGGCTTTATGAAATAATATATTGTATATATATATTTTCTCTTGTTTCATATATATATATATATATATATATATATATATATTCTTGCTTATGTATACCAAAATTCTATTTTATAGTTCTTATTAAATAAATTTTTTTAGCAAACATTTATTACTTTTTAATCATCCTTGTATTTCAGAATTAGAATCATTTGTAATACAAAATACAGTAATACTCTTAGAATTTTGCAAAATATCTCAAAAACGTACTAAATATACATCTAAATATCCTAGCATAATTAAATTTTAGTTTTTGTAGTTTATTATATATTTTAGTATGTTTGTATTTATACTTATATGTATGTTCGTTTGTAACTTAAGGATCAAAATATGCACATTTAAACTATGCATATGCTTTATATTATACATAAGAAGATTTTAAGTTACTATTTCCCTCCTCCTTCATTCCCTATTATTTTCTTGCTCAGAAAATTTTATAATGTTTTTCAAATTTTTTCCCAAGATTTATTTTAATAAATTATCGGAATAATCAATTTTTGTGTACAAAATTTCCCCGTGGTCTCAAGTGTTCGCATAATTTTGATTTATACTAAAATGTCCATTCAGATGGTTAATAAATTCTTCTGATAATCATCAATTTTTTGACAGATATCAGTAATCATCAAAAATGTATTACGAAGTGCGAAAAAATAGATATCAACTAGTTTTATACAAACATAAGTTTTATTAACGTTGTTTTTCTTGTAATGTTATCAAATTTCATTTTACATTGAATAAAATCTTTATTAAATGTTTGCTTTATATAGAATACAATTCTCACAAATGTTTTATTTATATGGACTGAAATTTTCATAAATTCAGTGCAAGTAGTGAATTTATTGAAATAATTGAATTTTCGATATTCATAAAAATAAATTTGTCAAAATATTTTGTGCACTAATTATTGCTTAGATCACCATTTTCATCAATTTGTTATACTATTTCTTTTCATTAAATGTTCGCTTATTTTTTTTTCTAGAAATATTTTAAACAGACAATGTAGAGTAAATATTATATTGTATATGAAACCTTACATTTCTTGAAATAATGTAATTCTTATGATAATTTGATATCTTCCTGCTTTTCTCTTGCTAATTTCATTGCTTTCAATTTAATCTTCTTTATCTTTAAATTTAAATTTAATCATTGGTATCTGGATTAATTTTTTTTCTTTTAAATGCATTTAAGAAATAACCATTTGTTTACATTCTAAGCATCTTGATTTTATATGAATGCAAAAATTATTATAAACATTTATTTTATATTAATTTTATGCAAATTTAAATAAAATGCATTTATTACAATTAATAACAACTAAAAATTTAAAAATTTATGAAAATACAATAATTTAATTTAATAATAGTTTGTTGCCTGTTTTTCTTGACGAAATGTGTTACAATTTTCTTCAAATTTGAAGGCGAGATACTATAATTAACACCATGACTACAATTAGCCGAATTAATTCTAGACTACAATTAATTAAAATGAATCACTTAATAAATAAAATAAATAATAATCATACTTACAAAATAATTATAGCAATATTTAAATTTCGTAGATTTATAGCTTAAATTTTGAATTTCTAAAATCACAAAATAAATTTGTGATTGCTAGCCTTTCTTTTAATTAAAATTGGAAATTAATTCTGATTAGTATCGTGTATTATGTGAGCATGCTGACTAGGATCAATCTATTTTAGAAAGTATTGGGAAAAAAAATGCTTTAATTAAAAGCATGCTAAAAGAACTTGAAACTTTTGCCATTAGTTAGCATATGGAAAAGATGTCACCTATAGGCAATATATTTTTTAATTTTATATAGTTTCATATATCTCATTTTTGTATTTTGCTATTGTAAAAAATAATATTCTTACGATTATAAAATCAGAATGAAGTTATTTGCAATTATAATAGCGTTTTATGAAAAACAGAATCTGAATTAATTATTAGCATTATAATTTATAATAATTTAATAAGAAATCTATGACTATTGTTACCAATGGCAGCCATTATTATTCTCTTAAAAAACTCAGAATATTTAAAATTTAAAAATAGGTTATTTTGGACTAGAATTATTGAAACTCTGTCGTTTTCAATAGCTTGAGCTGAAGACCTGATACTAATGAAAACCTCCGAGAAAGATCGAGTATCCGAATTAATAAATATCTTGGAGTCCGTTAATTCTGATCAACTTAATTATGGCCGTAATAAAGTTTCTATTTTATACTTAGTTCATGCGTCACATAGATAAATTGGACCTAACTGCATCATATACAATGCTAATAAAAAAATAATAAAAATAGTGTGTAATAAACATTTTGTAGAAAGCACAGAAATTTAGCATAGGCATACTCAATAATAATCATTCATGTAAAAGAAAAACTATATCTAAAACAAATACTATGATACCAAAGGCCATAATTATTAAAATTCTTTCCAAATAAAATTTTAAAAAATGATTAAAAACGGAATAAATAAAAAGCCATAAATGTTTGATAGCAAAATAAGGGCACTTTACTAAAATATGCTTCAAAGTTAATTCACAGTTGCAAAAATTGTAAATTGATTACAATTTTGCTAGGACTATTTTCTTTCTGCTGTTTCTACAGTTTAAACGTGCTTTACAACACCATATGATAAAGGATTATAAGCAAATTTGGAATCATTCGAAAGAGCATGAAAATAGGAATAAAACGATATATAGAAAACTCCATTCTAGGATATATATAAAAATAAATAAAAGCAAAAATAAATAAATAATGGCGACAATCACTTATTTATCTTAATTGCAAATATAGAATAATACTAGAAAATTAATTTGATATCGTGAAGTTGTGGAATTTGCTACACAGCTAGTCGTTTTATATCTATTTTTAAAATTATAAAAAATAACTGTAGTACAGTACTTAATTTAATCACAATAAACGGTGAAAATTTCATAATCTCTATTTCAACACGTTTCACGAATTTTCTGTTGCTCAATAATTAATGAATATTAATTGAAAAGTATCTTAAAGAATAAATTTAGAAAACTTTTAAATACCTAAACCCGCGCTTATTTAAGAAAAAGTTCCAGCATCGATCATCTATTTCCTAGATAACTTGAGCTTTATGGATCATGCTGACTCGAGCCAATAGGTCTAACTCTAATTTGAACGTAGAGAATTCAGTAAAAATATAATCAAAATCGGATCATGGAATAATGATATTTGACAGGTTAAATCTATTTAATAATGTTTAATTAATCGTTTAAAAATAATTGATACTTATTTTCTGAGAGTTTCAGTCTAATGCGTGTTTAGATTCTGGATTAATCGAAGAAGCTTGTAGGCTTGGTTTTTGAATTAATCCGATAATTTTGAGTTGAGTAAAACTTAAGATGATGATTATTATTTTTTATAAAATATTGAACTGAATTATATATCATTTAAAAAGTTTTCAAGATTTCAAGGAATATTTTTCTGACTTTCTTCCGATTTGAAATTTAAATCAACAATTGTTCTCCGTGAAGATTTTAATTTTTTTTTTAAATAATGCTGTTAACGATATTAATTTTAAAATTTATTTTATCCTAACTCAATGTTTTGCTTATAAGTTGCGATTATTTCCTTTGAAGTCATAAACTTTAAAATTATAAAAATATAAACGTTACTTAATTTTGCCTACAGATAAATAGAGGAAAATTATATGAGCCTGACAATGCTTAGCATTAATAGGATATTTTCGATTTTTGTTAATGATAATTATTTCATTTTTGTAATAGTCATAGAATAGTTTAAGATTAAGCAAAACAAAAGGATCAGTAATAAATGAAATCATTAGATTACAAGGAAGGATATATTGCCAAAAATATTTATTTATTTTTACTTTATTTCCTTCCATGAATTTTAATAATTAATGTTTAGCAGAAATATATAATGTGTTTTAATTCGCAGTTTTTCAATATGTATGTATCAGAATGTTAAAATAGATACATAAAAAGAATAATTAATTAGATATTTATGTTAAAAATGAATTAATTTGTTACAGTTTGATATGCTAATATCTTTTGCAAAAAAAGAGAAACATTATACTTCTATTTACAAGATAGAGATCTTGAATTACGAAATAAATCTAATACTTATTTTAAACTTTTCCTTACATTCATTGTGGTGATTTTCAAATAATTATTATATATTGTGTAATTTTTTATAACAGTTAAATTATAACTAAATAAAAAATTAACTTTATTACCTAATGGAAAGAATATTTCATAAGGCTATTACATAAAATTTAATTAATAAGTTATTTTTTACAATATCAATTTTATCATGTCAATCAATAAATGAAAATAAATGGAAAGGATTAAAAAAATATTATTTCGTGTGTTTATTAGCAATTAAATTCTCAATATATTGTATTTATTATTGATATTAATCAGTTTCGTAAAAAAAACTTTCATTAATTAAATAATCGAAAAAAGAGAATCTCGAAAAAA
Source organism: Androctonus mauritanicus (assembly GCA_011317285.2). NCBI lineage: Eukaryota > Metazoa > Arthropoda > Arachnida > Scorpiones > Buthidae > Androctonus > Androctonus mauritanicus. The sequence goes on along the minus strand of WUQG02433655.1, from coordinate 29,221 downwards.
ATTTTTTCTTTACACTGTTTGAAAATAATTATCACTGTGATTAAAAAAAAGTTATCTCCAAATAGAATAAAACTATTTGGGTTGTTTCAAACAAAAATATATAACTATACTAGTAGGCTATATCGTGATTTAGAATCAATTCATAGCAAACATTTAAATAATTAATAAATATTTAATTTTCCAAATATAATGATTATATTGATAAAAATATTATATAAAAAGTTCAAATCAAGCATTTTATAAAATGATTTTAATATATCCAAGGATTTGTTTATTGGTTACTATTTTATAACCAGTATGTTCTCATAGAAAAGTATAAAAATTAATTTATATATTTTTAGTCAAAAAAACTCAAAAAGAAATATTTATTTTTGATTTATTTCGAATTTAAAAGTTTTAGAGAATTCAGTAATTGTTGTTATTTAACTATTCTTATTGTTAACCAACAACAATTGTTTTCGATAGCTAACCAACAATTGTTAATCAACAACAATAGTTTCCAAACAATTGAAAATTATAATATATTGTCTTTGAAATGATTGAAAACTATACTTGGAAAATGTTTCAACAGTGATTTCGATAAGAATCTTAAAAGACAGCAAGTCTCTAGTTTGCAATACTTATTAATTTAAAATAAGATAGATCTAAAATCAAAACTTCGTCTCAATGATAATTTGTATATAATATCCATATTTGTAATCAGATTTATTTGTAAATCTATGTTTAAAATACTATAGATAATTTTCTTCAATAACAGCACTTAATACCAATTTCTAACTCTAATGCGTGGCATTATTGCAGCATATCTAATGATCCAATATGAACTGAATTATTATTCCTATCTAGTTAGTTATTCTTCGATAATTACGATATACAGTGATATCTCTTCTGGAATTGTTGGTGCAATTTCCCTTGAAGGTGAAGGAACTGTATCACGGCTCGATACTCAGTTTTGAATCCAGTATGGCACCTACTATTACTACGCTTCTAAACTTCTAACTCCAATTAAATTAGATCTGTCATAACAAAAAAAAGTATGTGTAGTAATAAGACAACAATCTATCACTGTTTACAGTTACAGACTATAGCAAATATACAATATGATGAAGATAAGAACTTTTTGGCCTTCACTCGTAAAATTAAATTCTAAGAGTCTATCTGAAATTATGCGAAAAAAATAATTTTAATGGCATGATTTTAGGAAAAAGTTTTATAAATGAAGTGTTTTTTAAAGCGATTTTATAGGAAATTTTATCTGATAAATATTAAATATTTCATTTTCATTCTTAATATTGTATATAGAAACAATTTTTTTCGAAGAATTACGCTAACTAAAAAATTAATATTTGCATATAATTATCAAGATTAGCTTTATAAAACATCTGAATATTGCATTTTTTCATCTTTGAAAGGAATTTTTAGATAAAACAGGAAAGAAATATTTTATAATTGAAAAAGTAAGAAGGGTCAATTCTTGTCTATCTTTTCTTTATTATTTAACAACGCTTTCCAACTAAAGATCACGAAACAGCAACTCATTTCAGTTTCCATCCTGCCCACGTTGGTTATGAGATCGCCGTCAAGTAAAGAATGAGGATTCAATGATCTGGGTTCAGGCCTATACTTAAAAAACCTAGAGATTAGGACTCTGGAATTAAAGAACTGAATCCTCCAGTGTGGAAGAACAGCATAGTTCCATGTGGCCGTCCAGCCAACATTCTGCCTTTATCGGATTGCCAGTTTTTTCGATCGCATAGTGAAATATTCATTTATTATCAGGAATTAAATTTAAATTCCATATATCTAGATTTTTCGGAAAGAGTTCAGGCTCGATTCATTTGAGATCTCATCTTTCATCTGATGATCAACCCAACTATAGCTATGGGCTGCTCGTAATGGTCTGCCATATGGATCGCTCATACCAGTGGTGAAATTTAATAGTTCTGATAGTTCTGCCATTTAATATCTGACAAAGATGGAAAGCTGTGTAAAATTCAAGTATAAGAAGATTTTATTACAGGCTGCTCTATACCCATGACATAATCAGCTGGATTATAGAGAGATTGATTTTCACATCTAGTATGGACCTCTCAAATAAATTTCCAACAGATAAGTGTATCTGGTCCTGGGTTCTCTAATTGAAAATCCAAAGGATTTCCACACATCCAGCTCCTTTCAAATTACAAGTACAATCTGATATAACCGAATAAATAAATAATTAAAAAATTTTTAATTAAAATGATAATTTACAATGTAAAGGCTACAATTAAAGAAAAAATGAAAAAAGTTGATTGTGAAATTAAATATAAAATATTTAATTGCAAAATTAAATATTTTAATAATAAAATTTTCATTTATGTTCTATGCATATATTTTTAGAAATTCAAATATTTTTCGAGAGAAATTATATTATTTTTCTTTTATGATAAATACAAATAGGAAAAAAGGGCATTGCATTCAGAAATAATTTCATCCATATCCATTAGATATAAAGAAAAATTGCTATAGCGTCCTTGCATTATCCTTGTTTCGTAAATAAATCAACATTTTCCAATTAAACTTTATCATCAGATATTTAATTACAAATAATAATTGTCAATATATAAAATCTCTTTAAAATATATTATAGTAATTATAGAAGGTAATAGAGAACTTCAATTTCAATATTTTGAATTTTTTTATATTAAAAATATATCTTTCATTACACATTGGTATTATTTGTACAGTAAGGTTTATCTATAGAAAATAGGTCACAGAATATAATACCAGCTTAATATCAATCAAACTGATAATGGAAATATTTCTTAATTTATTTTCCGAAGGTAATTTGTGATGTTATAATTTTATGAACGTTATTTATCGTTTAAATTTGTTTTTACATAAATGTTTATTTATTTTAATACTAAAATAATGTAAACTTACTTTTATTAAATCATTTTCGATAGTAAAAAAAAACTAGTTGCAGATTCTTGTTGATAACAAGGCTATTCGATAAATACTGGTTTCTCATTAGTCGTAAACGAAAGAAAAATTATCAGCATATAGATTATAATCTATTATTAATTAATAACTGATCTATATTGGTCTGCAATAACAATTTAAAAAAATAACTATGATATTAATTACAACGTCAAGTTTAATAAAATTAATTGAGCAATTGCAAATTCACTAATTTTTCAGTTAAATAAACTTGTTGTTGCATTACAATAATTTCAGAATTATCAGCAAATTAGTAATATTTTATATTTTATAATATTTTGTTTCTTTATATTAAAGATATTAATTAATAAAATCTTCATTAAATTTAATAAATATTTTTCTGTCAACTAATTTTTTAGTCTTCCATGGTAGCCAAGAAGAAAAATAGCTTTTCGCATGAACAGTTCCGGATCAAATCTAGATTTCATTTTTCATTTTTTCAGGGATGTTCTGGTCGAAATCGAAAATCATCTATCAAACATATCTTGATATTGGTATGTCTGTGATGGGCACTTAATAAGCCCATTTCGTTAAGATTCGTTTTAGGGAATGATTAGTTAATCAAAAATGTCTGAATACAATTATAAATTTGACTAAACGGTTCAGGTATATTTAACTAATTTATATAAATAATTAACTAGTTTTTTTATATGGTGTCCTAATTTCTCTACTTTATTTTATTGAAGCCAAACAAATGTAACTAATACGAAATTTAATATACTGTAATTAAATATAAATATATTTTAATAAAATTTGAGCATTACATTTTAAATAAATAATATCAATATATCTTTACAGTCAAAATTTATCAATAACATTATTGATTGATTCAATAGTTTTTGTGAAATAAGTTTTATAATTTTGTTAGAAAACTCACAATTCTTGTTTAACGAACTAAATCCAAGTATAAAAAGAATAAAACCGAATATGTTAAATCCGGAAATCAATTTGATACAGTCTATTTATAATGATATCTAATTTAATAATTTTAAACAATTTCATCCAAACAATTCCATCTTATTGGAATGTAATAAAGTTCGTTATTATTAAAATTGATCATTCCCATTTATCATAAGACAATGCAACGTTTTTTATAAATATCACTTCTCTCAGGTAACAAACATTGTTAAAATTATTACCTTATCAATATGCTTTAAAACATTTATATTAACTTAAAAATTTAAAGTTAAGAATTTAATTCTGAACCTATATTGTATTAATAAAAATATTAATGATTACATTATAGCATTATTTTTCCTGAATCTCAAATTTAATTCTAATAATAAATGGACATCCATTATATTGGCTTTAAAAAGTTATAAATCTATTGCTCAATATCCAGTTATTATTAATGTAATATTCTGTTGACATGATGTTATGTAAAACAATAATTTTCGAAATAATATTTTTATTACATGATAATTTACGTTTGGATGAATTATGGATAGGAATACAGTGCAACAAATACAAATTTCCATATGATTACATTAATATTTAGATACACAATATGGCAACCTTGAAATGTATTTCCTCAATAATGTTAAATCAGGAGATGATTATGGAATTTTTTATAATTTTACCTCAAACTTTTTCGAATATTATATAATAAAATTCCCTTGATGCAATTTTTATTTTATTATTTACTTTATACATTTGTAACAAAAAAATCTTTGTATACATTTCTTAAAAAATGGAATTTTTGGATTGATTTTGTTTTCAATTTTTTTTTTCTTTTTTTATCGGTACAGTTCACGGAGAGAGAATGAATCGTATTTAAAAACAAAATGAATTTCTTTGATTTTGCTTAGAAAATATTTATAGCAAACACCTAACATCTTTCCTGCCTTGGTAAATGATTTATAATGTTTTTAATAATAGACTTATTATATAATTATTTTATCTTATCTGAAAGATATTTATAATCATACTATGTTCCATTAAATGTCAAAAGTTAATGATATCATATCTTGCGCCATGACTTTCATATTCTTATCTAAAACTAGCGATATTAAATCAGAAGTCAAATATGAAATTAAAGATAAATCTACCGAAAAATCATTTTGATGGTTTAGATTAATATAAAGTATAGCGTACTGAAAATTGCTCGAATCGATAATCATTTCTTTATTTTCTTGCGTATCAAAACTGGAAAACTGGAAATAAAATAACAGTTATTCAGTTAGAATTTTGAAAATCCAGAAATATTTGTTGTATTATTTTAATTAAAATAAAATAATTATCATTCATACAAATTAATTATATTTTCATAAAATTGCATTTATTAAATTAATAAAATTTCATTCATTTAGATAATTTTGATAAATTTTCCAATGGCCTGATAATATTGATTAATGAAAATAAGTTTTACTATATTACTTTAACAAAATTATATATCGTATTAGAATGGAAATTATTAGATATCATTTTAAATTTATAAAAACCTGATTGAGCATAAGAGAAACAAAAAATAAATGTAGAAAATAATACTAAGTAGCAACTAATGTTTATTCGTAAATACGTTTTTATTATTTGTAACAAAATTTCAAAATAGAATGCAGAATTGCAGTTTCTATTATGCATAGGAAAAAAGAAAGAAATTAGACTAACATTTAATAAAATAAATATATATATAATTGTTTTATTAAAATAAAATAATGAATAATTTCTTTATTATTTATTACTATTATATTAAATCTGTTAATTAAGAAAATAATTAAGAATTAACTTGATTAGAGTAAAATCAAGAATTAATTTGATTCAAAAATGAGAAACGAATCATATCAATTTTGTATCAGTCAAGAATTAAAAAAATTCCAGCTTAAAATAGCACATTTAGGCAAGAAGAATCTACATTGTTTTCAAGAACAGTATTCAAATCTGAAAAGAAAACTTAGCAGTTTTCTATTAGAGTATGAAAATACGACTTAAATGTTATATGGACGACTCAAAGATTCTTAAGAAATTATTAAATGACGTATAGACTATATATACAAAACAATAGAAATTTTAAAAAAGAAAGACAAATATTATGAATAGAATTTCTCTTGACAAAATCTCTGAAGTATGGACATTGTGGAGGTTGTTTCGCAAATTATTTGAGAAAATTAAATTTTGTTAGTTAGGTATAACACTTTAGAATTTTTCTTAATTATTTTTACCCCGATTTATTTGGTTTATAAGATCACCATTGTATATGTTGTTTGCCCTCCTCTAATAATTTTTGAACCAATTAATATATTTTAGCGAAATTTAGTATTCATATGCTGCTATCAAAAATATTCTCAATATCGCATCATTTAATTCTCAAATCTTTCATAATTTATAAATGATAGACATTGAAATTCCCAAGGCTTCTTCCTAATAACTTTTGAACTAATTGATTGATTTTTATAAAAGTCAGCAGGATAATCAAAGTATTAAATTAGAATTTGAAATTTATATTAATTAATCCTGTAAATTCATCGGTTAAATATTGGCGGAAGTTCAAAATTCTGGGATTCTATAACTACGAAACAGTTTAAGAGATTTTATGACAACAACCAGGTTATTTTATATTTTAATCCCCTATTTTTAAGCATTCTAAAATAAAAAAGTATATTCAGAAAATAGGTGATTAGTTATTCCAGAATTACTAGTTTCATATTAAATAGTTTTATTTATTTTATTATTTGCTATTAATAAAATAAATAACCTCTGCAATTAATACCATAATTTCTATTCTTAGAATTTATTAAATTTCATTCTAGTTTATTTCATAAAATGTTATTCTACTTTATTTTATTTCTATAGTAAAAAATCGTAATTCTATGTTCTATTGTAGAATAGTGTAACTACTGATGAAGACACAGTAGTGTCAAAGATACTTCTGTTTTTTAGAATAAAAGTTAGTTCTATCTTAGTGCTGTTTTTGCAATTGTTGTGTTCGTTATACAATACTTGACAGAAGGAGAGATGTCTGATAAGAGAAAAGTTTCAGAAATCCTATACAATAGATTGATAGTGATATAATATATTACTATCAATCTATTGTATATGGTTCTGAAACTTGTAACATATTATGTTACAGTTTATAATATAATTATCAATTTAAAATCTTTATCAAGTTTTTTATAGAATGTATTTTTATGTTTGAATATTTATTGAAATTCAAATATTCAATAAATTTACATATAAAATCTGTTGTTTATTATAAACTGGATTTTCCCATTCGGGTTTTGAAAAATATTTTTTTATTAGAATCAACTTTATATCTCAATTATAAATCAAATTTGAAAGAATATTTAATAAAAAAAGAGAACAAGCCTTAGAAAAAAACTTTGAATTTCTTTTTTTCTTTTTTTTCTTAGATTCATGAATAAGAAATTCAGCTGTACATTAATTTCTCACAGACAATACTTATGCTTATTTAGCAGACATAAGCAGTGATTATGTGAATTTAAATTCACATAATCACTGCTTATACATTTATACATAAATTTATATATTTTATATAAGTATAACATGCTAATGAATTTATCATAGAATAAATATTAATTATAGTTAATTAGAATGAAATGTTTACAAGAGATTGACTTTTTATAATAAAAATGCTTTCTGTTTATTCTTTTAAACAAGAAATATTTTTGATTTTTGTCCCTAAACGTTCATTAGTTACATATAATATAACAGAATATTGGAATAGATATAAAATTTCCAATAGTAATTATGAACCAAATTTAAGCACAGAAATGAGGATAATAAATATAAAAAAATAGTACAATATTTTAAAAATAAAATACTCGTATATATACATCAATATTCAGCATAATATAATCAAAGAAATAACTAGCTTTTCTATTTTTAATCTCAATGACAATTCAACGCCCACTTCCACTTTCTCGATAACAGGCTGGGGTCATTGGCATTGATCACATTGCAAAATTTTGACCTGCTTATAATATAAATATTCCTGTTATTCATCCTATATCTTTTGTTCTTAAAATATGTATCACATAGGAATCTGCCAAATTTATGTGTAAATCAGTTTCTGCTGATTGATTATAAAGTTTTATAATCAAATCAGCAGAAAATGATATACACATAAATTTTGGTTTCTCGGATATCAGAACATCTCTCTGATGTTCTGGTAAGTAAGTATCAAAATTTATCTTTGTAAAATCTATATAAGTATCTTTCTGGATGAAGACCGACTAGTTCCTTATGTTTGTGACTAGGATCTGATACACTCATGCCATGCTGTTTTGCTCTTTGCAATTGAAACTTTAGCAAATCTTACATTAAGTAAGATTTAAACTTTAATTTTATTTTAAAATGTTAAATCAACATTAAATGAAGGAAAAAAGATCGAATTAAGATATTTCTATTGGCAAACAATATTAAATTCTTTATAATACATATAGTCAATGAGAAATTCATTCAGTTATATATAATACATATTTTCTAACTATTAGGTATGGATTTGTTCTAATTTTGGTTTATCTTCTTAAATCGCATTTTAAAATAAATTAGATATCATTTTATTATCAAATATTCAATTATATGATCTATGTAAGATTAAATATATTTTAATAAATGAGATGACTGTAGTGCAAAACAATAAAGAGTTTTTTATTTTCTTATGAACTGATACAATTTGAGAGAAAACATATCATATCACAAGGTAACAAAACTTTTATATATACTATATACTGTATTTTATATTTATTATTAATATATTTATTTCCTTAAATAAATTATTAATTGATATTTAAGAATTTAATATACTACTTTCAAATAATTTTTATAAAATTAAGGGAAAATGTAAATGTAATTGCTATCTGATCAAGATGGATCATTATTAAAAAAATTTGAACATGTAAAATACTATATTGCAACACTTATAAATAAAACTTTTAAAACACATTAATTAATGACTTCAAATGTTTATTAACTCTATTACAGAAATATAAATTGCAATAATACATTAGTTTATAAATAATTCATAGTCTTTTATCAGTATAAAATCTCGTATTTGAAGATTTATGTAATATTTTGATGATATCATCAAATTTCTGCATGTTTAATTATCTTGTTTATATAATAATAAATATATTATGTTGAAGATATTTTTATTAAAAATAAATTTTTCCTTTTATACGGATATTATTAATCACTATTTGACAATATCGATATTGCACAATTCTGTATCTTTTAGATTATTTTATTTTTAAATAAGATATTTTTATACAAAAGTTTAATTTCTTCAAATCACAAACTTCAATATTTTCAAAAATATAATCGAAATTTAAATAATATATTTTGTATATTAGGTTTGTTATATATTCTGTATATTTAATAACTTAATAACTTTAAAATATGCCTATATATTTCATAACTTCAATGTTATGAAAGCATGTCTGTTTGCTTGTTTTCTCTAACTTGTAAGTATATTTTAAATCCTTGATTGTATCTGAAAATTTTCCTATTAAAAATCTTTTATAGAAGTATAATTATTATCACCAATGAAAAAATTTATGTAGTTTTTCATGATGACATAATTTAAATTGACAATGGTGACAGTAATTTAATTTAATGGTTCAATCATAAAAAATATTTATTAAACAGATTATAAGATTAATATACTATATTTGAAACAATATAGTAGGTTATATACTTATAGGATTAATTCTAATTCCGAAAATTTCCGTATAAATTGAAAATTGCGTTTATGTTTAATAATATTTAAGTTATATACTGTTTGTATGAATACAGGCAGTATAAACAGAATGACTAGATGAAAATAATGATCATTGATTTGAGAATATAGAAGGAATTAAAATTATAAGAGATATTTTTATTAAAAAAATAACTGTTTAGTAAATTTTTAATCGGGTTTTATAGATATCCAGTAATAAAAATGCATTCGAGTATCTCCCTGTAACTCGAAGCAGTATAAATTGAAGACTTACTGTAATTTCATTTGAGAAATATACGACCGAAATCTAATAATTTCTAGACATGTGATTCAAGATATTGAATTTACAAATTTCACAATTAATTTTAACATCATCAGATAAGATATGAATTGAATTTCATTAAAAGAACAATATCTTAAACGAATTTATTCTATAAAATTTTGAATTTCGATTGTAAAAATTTTTGGTTTCTTTTGATTGTTGTATAGATTTTTCTTTGTCTTATTATTGTTATCTATACAAAATCTAAATATTTAAAATGTCTATTCGTAACATTAAGGTTTGTTTTGTAAAGTTGACATGATACCACTTTTTATGTAAGTTATAGTGCCAACTTAATTATTTTGATAAAATCATAATGAAGTCCTTGAACAATTTAAAATAGCGATAGCTATTGTTCTATAGAAAGTAAAAGAAATCTGTAAAATACTTCAGAAATAAAATTTATTAAAGTTTTGCTTTTGAATAAAGATATTCGCTTATTTTAATTTTTCCTTTCTTATTTTTCTAGATAATCTACCCTATGCTATATTAACTGATTTGAATATAAGAGAAAGCAAACTATGAACATGGTGAGACTTAACAATTTAGAAATTAAATATAGTAAAAGTTTGAATAAATTACCTTACTGAAACGGATATAGATTGCTTTTATTTTCTACAGAATAGATTTTAGTAAAATTTTAAACTGTACGAACCGAATAATAATCCATAATTTTATGTTATCAGATATAAAATAATGATGCATTGTTTATACATTTGTTATGATTTGTTCCGTTTTAATAAGATTTTAGTTGTTTCCTTATTAACTTAATAATGAAATTCATTTATTCATAAATAAAATATTAAAATTTATTTTATAATTTATGACTGAATTGAATATACAAAAAAAGCATTTGTCGCAGTAATGCATTTTGAATATTAATTAAATTTTCTGAGATATAGCTTCTTGACAGTTGAAAAACTAGAAGGGGAAAAATGCATTTGAAAATATTTAATTCGTATATTTTCCTTATAATAATTTCGTACAAGGAAGTATGAACGAAAACAATAGTGCCGGATAAGGAAAATTCCTTCACATATAAAATATTTAAATAGAGACCTAACCCTTTGCCCTAGATTTCATGAGGATAAACGATAAAAAAATTAGACTTAACGTCTATCTATCAAGTCAGGAAAATTATTATAAATTTATTCCAAAGATTTTACAAATACAAATAAACATTTTCCACAAAAAAATATAAAGATATAAAAATAATGTCAGACGAATTAAAAAAGCATTAAAATCATATTTTTTGACAAATAAAACCTTCTTAGAATACTTATTTAACTGTGTTTGAGGTCGCAAAATGTTAATCCATGCAGGCTAGATCATTGATTTCTGTAGCATTGATCCATATAAAATCGATATGGGGAAGTTGAGATCGTTATTTGCAATATCCATAATATCATCTTATATTGATTTAAAATAGGAACCAAATGTAGCAACTATGTAAATACTTGATAATTTCTTAATTTATTGTTTTGTACTAATAAACCTTAATTATTTAAATTTCATTTCGTTATTTGTGTATACAGCAGTTCTATCAACAATTAATTTTTAATAATGAAAAGTTTGTTAATACGTAATTTTTATTAAAAAGAAGAATAGAATTTAAAGTTTATTATGAAAATAATATACATCATATATAAAGAAATAATTTATTTGAGTTAAGAATGTATAATGCAATGCTGTATATAATAAAAATTATAAAAGCACTTGGAAACCATCTATATTTGCTGTTCAGCAACAAAAGCACAGAATGATGTTGTCTACTGTGTTTGTGGCAGCTGATGATTGATTTTGTTGAAATGATTTATCATCATGTGATGTGTCTAAATGGTAAAGCAGTAATGCTTGAATTCCAACATATATTACATTCTGGAACATCCTGTACTATTCCTTACATTTGTACACAGATATCGGAACGATATTTATATAATTTTTTTAAATGTATGTAACGTTTGTAGACTAATAAATATTAATTAATTTAAATTAAATTTATAGTTAAATAGTTTAATTTATTTTTATTTATGAAAATTAATATTAAACTGTTTGAAGCTAATCTTTATAAATTTAATAAGATTAAATTATATTTCTAAATTTCGATATTTCAGTTAAATTCAGGTATTTATTTGGATATAAAGAATCGCTAATTAAAACATAGATATATGTGAATTTAATGAAACGATTAGGAAGTTTTCATGATTTAAACATTTCTTCAATCAATTTCTCGTAAATCTTACATAAAGATTGCTTAGATAAATTGTATTTTCACTTAAATGCTAGAATATAGATATTTCAAGATCTGTAGCTAGAAGTATTTAAAACATAAGGTAAAAATAAATAATCAGGCATTTTTGTTATTCTGAAACAGTCAACACTTATTTATAAACTTATTCAAAGGTGCTTAGAAGATGAATTATAAATATAAAATAATTCAAATGATATAAAATTCATTTATAATGCAAATTTAAAGAAACTTTAATGTTTAAAAGGTCTTAATTCATACAGTGAAAATTTAATTAACAAGCTTTAAATATAAAATACTAGATAATTTAATTAATTTTAATTTTATTTTTCTATAATTAATATTTGAAATAATATAAACATCTAAATATCTTTATTTATTTTTTTACTAAAAATGAAACATCTATCAGAAACAAGATGTGAATAAAATAATTAATCATGTGGATATTTTAAATATTTACATCTTTATCAATCTTTTATTTCTCATTTCTCTGAAATTCCTTCTCTCATTTTTTACTTAAAAAGAATTTCTTTCGCAATCATTAATAGGTTTCACGATCATTAGTCGAGAAATATATTTCTCGACTAATGATCGTGATACCTATTAACATAATATAAGGAATATGTTTTAGAAATAGTTTAATATACTAATGTTGTTTTGATATTTTTATAATAATAATAAAAATATTTATAGTTTCATCATATATTGTACATTAAAATTCTCTTATAAAATGTTTATGTAACGACATCATTTATTAAGAAAAATGACGTTGATTTATCGTCTCTTCATCGACTTGGAAAATTCCAATTTAATGCGTATCATAACTCATTATCGTAATCCTTCATGTGTTATTTTCCATTAATTTAAGAATTTTTAACTGCTAAATCAAACTTTATCGTTCAAATTATGTCTGCTATCAATATTACTAACTAACATCTTATTAAATCTGCCGCAGTCTAACAAAAGAAAAAAAATATATAGGCCTATATTTTTATAAATTAAAGAATAATATAAATTATAATAAAGTTTAGAACATTTATAATCACATAAATGTCATTATTTGTAATCTTATTTATCAAAATTAATTTATAAATGTATTTGTTTATTATTGTTTGTCGTCTTGTTAATTATCGTATTTATTTTTGCAAATAAAATAATTAAAAAGTTTTCGGTACACATTTGATTTAAGATAATTCATTAAAATCTTTTCAGTTTAACATCATAATATATTAAATTATTGATTTTCTATGTTTAATGTTGTTATATTACCGAACTGTAATTAAAATTAATTACAATTAATTATATTTATGATATTTATAGCACAATAATGTAATTTAATAATAGAAGAAAAACAGTCTTATAACAATACAATATTCTTGCAAACTTAATTTTAAATCTCCATGTTTACTTCATTTAAAATAACAGTAAACATTAAACAAAAGTTAATTTAAGAAATGATTTTAATTTATAATTGAATTTTAAATTTAATTATTTTTATCACTCCGAGATTTAATTAACGAAAAATAATGTCACATAAAATTTTATGTCGATAATTATTAAAATGGATCAATAAATTTCACTGTGGACGAGAATGAAATGCATTTTAATTATTTTTACGTAATTTAATTTATTAAAGTTGAAATGGCAATTTTTTTTTTATTAATTTATTATTATTTTTCGAATAAAAATTGAATGACTTTTAAATGCCTTTTAGCAATTTAATTATACTGTATAAATACACTAAGAATAATTAACATGCGAAAATTTAAGCCGTTAAAGTTTTGAATAAAGTTTGTTAGTTATATGAGAAAATAATTGTCAGACTTCGACTTTTAATTATATTCTTGATAAACAAAAAAAAAAAAAAAAAGAATAAGGTAATATTTAAATTTCTTAATTGAATTATATAAGTTTCTTTTGACATATTAGATTACCAAATTAGATTAGCTATATTTCATTCTCTTTGCTTTATATGTGTAATGAAATTTTTTCAAAAGCAATTCAAAAATGAGAAGAAAAAAAATTGAAAAAAATTGCATTTATATTTTTTATAACAATTTTTTAAATAATAAAAATCTAAAATGAAAAAAAAATTAAATGAAAAATATAATATGATAAAAGAATTCAATTTATTTGTTAGTTTTCTGAAAGAGTGGTTTTTTAAGAATTTTTTGTGATTCAATTTCACAAAATAAGTAGATGAAAAAAAATAACTAAAATCCATTACAGAAATCGTTTATTTTTCTCATAAATATGTAATAACATTTATTAATGATGATGACTTTTTAATGACCATAAAATATTTTCTAAAAATTTTAATGTAAAATAAGTTTTCAAAAAAAAAAAAATCTCTGGTTAACTTAAAAAACAAGCACAGACATTTTTTCAGATTTTACTAGAGAGATTTCTTTAAATAAATATCTTAAATCTCTTATTCGTGAACAGATGCAAATATTTTCCAACAAATGCTTTTGGCTGTTATCCAAAATTTTAAGTGCACTTGGAGTAGTACAGTAAAAATGTAATTTTTACAGTACGCTAGTAGAAAAAATAAAAGAAAAAAAAAACTATCTTTTAAAATTTTATCACTTTTCATTTATTATATTTTTCATAAAGTATTCATTAAATATTTATTTTTGTTGTATTCAATTAAAATCTGTAAACAAAAATTATTATTCTATAAATGTCCGAATATATTTAAATATATTTAATTCAAAAATATTTTAAGAAAAACAAATATATTATTTAACTTACTGACTAAAAAGTAACTGATCATATGAATAATTATACAGGTGTATAACTTTAATACAATATTCACATAAAGTACAATATATACATAATAATAACATTGCAATATTTGCATAAAGTATAGAAAATTATTAGAATGGATCGTTAAAATTGTTAATAATACAAAAGATAATTAATTTAATGTTAATTCTGATACTTTAATTTGCATTTTAGATAAATCGTCTTTTGATTATATTGACGAAATGAAAATTTCATGGAAATGAGTAACATTTATAAGTTTATCTTCCATAATCTATTAAGTTTTCGAAAATACTAAATTTCTTAATTTAATTTTTAAATTTTAATAATTATGACTAATAGAAATATTTGAACTTTTTATATATAATTATTATATACAATTTATTAAAAAATCTAAACACTTATAATACTGTGTTGTAAAAAAAATTATAAAAATTAATTTTGAACATTCTTAATATTTATAAATATTTAAAAAATTTGATAAACGTTTATAAATATTAATTTACAAATAAAGCACGTATTTTAAGTAAAAAATTAAAGTACATTTTTTACAAAGTTTTGAGAAGATACAGAAGATAGATAAAAAAAAAATAGGTATGAAACATAAATAATAAATTTTATATATTTAAAACATTGAACAGTGAATAAAAAATTAACTTGTTTTGTACGTGAGAAATATTTTCTGATAACAATAGAATTTTAATGAACTTATATTCATTAAGATACACGACAATATCTGAAGAATTACGCAATGCAGATATATGTCTGCATGAATAACATATTTTAATATAATGGAAATGAAGGCAAATGTAATAAAATGAATTTTTTAATTCAAAAATAACTATTTTTAATGACAAATATTTTGTATAAAAATATTTGAAAAATGGCATAAATAAAAATGAAATTTCAATAATTTTTTTTTTAATAAAATGATTACAATCTTCTGTATTAGAGATTTTCGCGGAAAGTTTATTTACAGTTTAATTACAGAAAAGCATAATTTTAAGAGTAACAGATGATAATTGGATGTGTTTTAATTCTATATTGATTTGAATTACCTATATGCAATTTTAAAAATTTCACTTTAATCATACAAAATTTTGACAAAAGATATTCTTAAATATTAATATATTATGCAAATATGTGTATTAGTCTGTGTAAAGATCAAGGACGTTTTGGTAAAGATACATTTTCTGAAAATTTTTCAATAGAAAAATTCTTTGAAAGTATTTTACATTTCATAAAATATTAAAATTTAATTTTATATATTAAATTTCATTGAAATTAATGATAAATATGAATAGGCATTTTTTACAAAAAAATTTTAATAGCCTATGTTAGAATTTTAAAAATTTAATTCCTTAAATGAATTTTAAAATAATTTTGTTTTAATTTAAAGTCTTGTTCTTAACGCAAGAGTTATAAAAATAGTATTTTGATGATACTGAGTTGTAATCGTTATCCATTCTAATTTATGCAAGAGATTAAGATTTACTTGACAGCACTGCGTGATATCTAATGATTGATGATATTTATATTTATGAAGCTTGCTCTTTTGTATATTCAGCACCGGACCACCTTTAAACTCTTGTAACGCTTGATATCTTGTTCTGATTATGTTTAGACTTTCTGAAGTCGCTGACTATTTAATAATCTTCGTTTCAGCGATATTCTCTACAACGAGAGAATTAGAATGCCAAATCATTATTGTTTCATGAAGAAATGGCGTAATATAAAATCTATAAAATAACGATAGATTTTGTTTTGAGAATATTTATCCCCTTACATTACTTTGTATCTAACATATTCTAAACTTCTCTTCGTTTTATTTCATGCTTTTTAATTAATTCTATTTTATGTAGATTATTGAGGACATATATAATTGCTGCATGTACAAACATGCCTGTCCTTTTCGTTCATATTTATCCATTTTATTTCTTTTTCAGTGAAAATCTGAGTAAAAACTGTAATTTTATATTATTTCTTTAACGAAACATTCTTCTTTTTTAATTGTATTCTAAAACATATTAAACAGCATTTTAATAAAAATTTGCAATTTGCATTTCCAGTTGAGAATCTCTTAACCCTTAATCAACAATCTTTTAAATAATATCCATTTTATTTATTATTTAAATTCGTATATTATAATATTAACATGAAAAATTGATGTCCATTAACAGATCGTAAAGTCTTAAATTATATAAAGTAAAGATAATTCTAAAGTAAGCCATAGCATGACAGAAACCATAAAAATTCTTGCTTTATCATTTAAAAATATGATGAATAATACTAAATATGATGAATAATATGTAACTATAGGATATTTAAAACATCCTATATTTACATTAAAATTTATAAACATATTATTTGTCTATCAGAAGAAATAATCATAAAAGCTTACTAATTCATTTAAAAAAATTTTTTTGTTAAACCCTTTTACAAATAATTTCCAAACCAGTCTATTCTTATTTCTTAAAAATAAATTAGGTTATCTTTTCGACCTAATTTAAAATCATTTTTCAAGCTTTAAATTTATGTTATCTAATTATAGCTTGATTGCTAAATTAAATAAAAAAATTAGGTTAATAAGGAAATTATCCATATAGTTTTATGATCAATAACTTTTCTGTTTTATATGAAACATATACCCTATTTTAAATAATGTACACAGAATAATCTGAATATATATATATAAAAAATTTAAATTTAGCAAAGAAATTAATTATTATTTTGTTTCTATTCTAAGGATTTATTTCTGCCAAGTAATAAATCTTCCTACATTTTTCGTCTCCTGATTTTCTAGTGAGTTTCACCTACAACATTTCCAGAATCTCGTTCCTATTTACAGCCGATCAATTCTGTACTAGTGGAAAATAGCTATTGACGTCAAAATGTACGTCATGTTGCTAGGTTAATAATGGAATTTTGTGTTTGAAGGTCGTTTAGACGGATTTAGCTTGACCGAAGAGGAAATTTAACCAACAGCAAAACTAATCATATTCCGTGCAGCTTTCCGTTATGCTATGATATCGATTTTATCACGAAATGTACATGTAAATGCATAACTAAATATAACCAAGAAAAATATACATATTGCATGAGTTTAATTCAAAAATTGCATGATTTTAAACTCAGATTAGAGTGAATACAGATCGAAAATAGATATAATGTTGTCAACAATTCTTAACATTTTACAAGATAAAAGAAAAAAGAAACTAATAAAATCGATTTGTACATGTGTAACAGTGTACAGGAACTAAAAATAAATATACAGTAGGTTGTATTTGTTTCGTTTATTTATTCAGTTGAAAATAAAACGTGTTTTGTTAAAAAAAGTATTAAGTAAAATTATTGCATTTCTACCATTATCCGTTCCAAGTATAGTTATTTGTCCTTCAATACTTTCCTGGACTAAACTCTCCTCCCATTTGTAGAGGTAGTTGCTTTGGCTCGTTTCCAACTACATCAGTTAATGCTTTACCCAATCATAAACGTAATTTCGTCTTGAATAATAATAATGATAATAATAAAGAAACAGTTCTCAAAAGACGAATTTCCAAGAAGAATGTTCAAAATGTTAACAATGGCTATATTAATATTAATGCGAGTGTATATATCATCTTTGATATTTAAATGCAGTCCAGCCAGTCGAAGTTCAGACGTCATTATTAATGCAGGATAATACTCGATTCTGTTTGGACGAAAGCAAAATTTGATTATTAAAATTCTAAGCGCTTTTATCGATCCAAAGAATAAAACTGTGTACTCGGTTTATACGTTTCCAAATTGCTTTACTGCATTTACACCCGATCGATTCTTGGAAAGCTTTCAATATTCTGTTTCAGCTCCCTGGAAGATGTAATTCTGTATTTTTTTGTCTCTCTAGAATGCATGAATAGTAAACATTAAATAACACGAAAGATACCGACTATTTCTTTTTTTAGCAGTGTTATTTTTTATCATTTTTCGAGGTAATATTGATATTCAGTATTATATGAAGAATACAGCATAATTTTCTAGAAATGAATTGGCATCTTGCCAACATTTGGTTGAGGAAGCCAAGATGGCTACTGATAAATACAGAGAAAAGACAATATTTTTTCAGAATATGAAAATGTTTTCAAAACAAAATCAAATGATATTTAGTATTTATTTATTTTATACGAATTAATTTATTAAAGTACATGTTTGAAAAATTAATAAAATATTTTTTAAATACTATATGAAGTACACATACAATTATTATTCGAGAGTTTCGAAAATTTTATTAAAAATCTAACTTCATGAAAAATGTATTATTTTTTCATCTATAAGTATTTATTATAAAAAGAATTGTTGGAAAAGAAATTTATATTTTTTCGTATTTGTATTTCGGTATTACTGTATTGAGTTGACAGTTATTCTTCTTTTATTGATTTTTTAATTTCGGTATAACGAGTGTCAATATAATAAAATTAACGTACAAATATGATATTATAATTCTCAAACATCCATTTACTATTTATATATTTATTGAATTGTTTTATTTTTGTAGTGTTTGGCAAAGATGTAGATAAATAGCTTTGATAATTTATCTTCTATATATAGTACTGTTTATAACCTTACATCTAGTTGTATTATTCTGTTTGATGTATAATTATTATTATAAAACAATAATTTGAATTCTGATTATGAAATTTATAAAATATAATTTAATAATAACCAAAGAATCATGGAAATAATTCTTACGTAGTTCAGAGAAGAGAATTTCATAAATGATTATTTTGATTATCGTTATTTTAGAATTTTGTTGATTGAAAACCACATTATATTTTGATTTACAATTTCATATACACTAATTATAATGAAAATACTCAAAAAGAAAGAAAAAAATAGATATTTACACTGTGTATATGTATAGGTAAACCATGGTAAAAGAAATACATTATATTGTTTATTACTAAATATTCTTTTACAATAATATATAAATTTTACAAATATAACTATTTACATTTTTACAAGAAGTACTGATAATAATCACTCCTCTTGAGCTTCCATCAAATGCAGTTCTTGTTATAGATACAGTGTGCTTATAACATATAAACTTACAATATACAATATTTCTCGTTTCTCATCGTTTCCAAAATTCACTAGTATGTCTAACATTCCAGTGACATATACTAGTATGTCACTAGTATATGTGCCAACATTAATATGGCTGTAATGTTAGATACCTGAATCATTTTATTATTAATTAAATTCTAAACAATTTTGGAATAATTTTATTCTATCAATTTATAATCAAAAATAATTTTCAGTGATTTTTAATTAATTAAGAATCATGTTTGTTACATAAGATTATATTTTTTCTACATAATGAATTTAGATGTTTCACTAAAAAATAACTGTTATAAATACTTTTATATTTACTGTATTCTTAAATTCTTATTTTATGATTTATTAAATATATATGATGCCAACGTATATAAAATAAAAACAAATTATCGTTGGCCAGCTTTTAAAACTGAATCATTCTAATATGTAAGTTTAAAACTATTTTTTATTGCTTTATTCTATAAGTTTCTAATAATTTGAACATTTATATAGTCCAATTTATATAAATCAAATCATCCAATAAAATTGCAGTCAATTAAATCGTAGCATGTTTTATAATAATTGTTTATTTGTTTCATTTAAAATAAATACATTTTACGAAGACTTTTTAAATAAAAAATTGAAGTAAGAGAGTGCAATATTCTGTTTATAACTTCTTGTTATTGCATTGTACCATCACAAAGCTGATTAAAAAAGAATAATATTAAAAATACAAATACTGTTGTGTGACAAACAATAATAACTGTTGATATGAATAGTAAAAATACTATAGTATTTTTACTATATTTATAAATCATTACAGTTCCATAATATTTCATTGTTTTCTAAAAAAAATGAGAACTGTTGCCGAGTTCTCACAATTTATGTGAATGAACTATTTTTATATTTAAAACGTGATGGTTTCGAAAACCGATATTTATTCATATTAAATTAATGATGAATAATTCACGTATTTAATAATACGAAAATATTTAAAAACATTTAAACTACAGGCTAATAGTATTGAAAGAAATATGAATTATTTAAAATATCATTATACAGTAGTCTTTTTTCTTTTAAAAAGAAAACTTTTTCATCAATATATTACTTTTTAAATATGACAATAATAAATATTTTATCAAAGTAGGTTACATAAAGTAAAATATTATTATGAAACTAATTTCATATAATTTTTACAAATCAAATATAATCATACAAAAACATGATGAAACATCTAAAGTGAACTATAAAAACATTGCAAAATTTACTTTCATTTGCTAAATATAGATTGCTGTTTGAAATTTTTGATTATTTTGCAATATTACTTTTTAATGTCTTAATTTAATTTCTTAAATAAATCTTTAATTGTAATAATTGAAATTGATTTTGAATTAGGAATTAATATTGATTGTCATGAAAACATTTACAATTATTATTAAAATACTGTGCATACCAATAAAATACTGTATTTATTTTATTGGTTTTTAATTTCGAAAGTTAACTCCTTAAATAGAAAGGTGTTTAAAATAACAGAAAAGCTGTCGAATATTTTCGTATTATTCTGATAGCATGGAGTTACAATAATGAAAACAAAATTAGTATTTTTCATGAAATTTTGATAATATAAATAAGTAAATGAATATAGCGTGTGTATATATATATATATATATTAAATCTGTCTTTAACTATTTTAAGTATAGTAGGTCTATATTTATAAATTCATTCATGATTATATAAAACTTAACAATTGAATTATTATTCGCAAGTTTTCAGACAAACTATATGTTATTGCATTTTTTTATTTCGCATTAATCAAAATATCCTATTACCTAGATCCATTTAGATTTTGCAATTGTAATGATAATGGAAATTTATTTTGATAATTCAATGTGCAATAAACAAATTTCTCAAGAAGTTTTCAGTAGCCAGGATATTTCATCACTGCATTAAACCTTGATCTGAATCTAATTATTATGATAAATTTTCATCATATCGAAGTTTTGAAATGAAAATTTAATCAGAATGCTGCAATATTCTACTTATATTTTCTCACAAAATTCTCATAAAATCAATAAAAGATAATATAGAATTGAACAGTTGTTGACAAAATACGCCATCAACTAACTATTGGCATAAAAATAATTGTTGCAATTTTTTGATGATAACTCATTCATGTTTCCTATTAGAAATAACATAAAAAACTTAACCATAATTTATAGATAATTTGCATATATATATTTTCTTTTGAATTAATGTCATCAAAATATGAGAAAAATTCTAAATCTCTTTCCTTTTCTGTGTTCTTAGTAATATTGGTGAGTTTAGATTAGGATAACGCTGTGCAATAAAAAATAAAATTATTGAAAAAACATAATTATTATTATTTTTTAATTTAAAGACAAAAGTATTTAAAATCTTCAAAAATTTGTCCGTATTATGTGTGTCCAAATCCGCTCATAACAGAAATTTCACAAAATAAGAATTTAAATTTATTTAAACGATGGTAATACAATTTA
Organism: Androctonus mauritanicus; assembly: GCA_011317285.2. Classification (NCBI taxonomy): domain Eukaryota; kingdom Metazoa; phylum Arthropoda; class Arachnida; order Scorpiones; family Buthidae; genus Androctonus; species Androctonus mauritanicus. The sequence goes on along the minus strand of WUQG02433655.1, from coordinate 6,644 downwards.
AGAATAATTAGTTTCAGTTATTGCTCTCACGGCAAATTAGAGATCGATATATACTTCGAAGTAATAACATCTTCATTACTTATACTGAAATACTAAATCCTACAGTAATTGTCGGCAATCTTTAAATTCTGTTAAGTGTAGCTCATCCTATAATATCTATTCTTTCATCGAAATTTAATAGACAGTCATATTAGCAAATGATTTATTGCTTTGAATGCAAGCTATTTCAATGAAGAATTTGGCAGGTTCTTTGTTTGATTTTTTGCATATTTAAATGTATTAAATGAAAGGTCATCTCAGAGTTCATCACAAGTCTCCATTGAAGCTGGCTTTTAAGTAAAGGATAAAATTCAATAAGCCGGAACCGAAAATCTTCCGAATATTCTGAAGGTATGGAACCTGGAATTCAATCCCGATTATCTTTGTGAATACCAGATGTCAATCCAACGTTCTGCTATGCAGCCATCTAATTTGACTTTGAGATATCGATCGATATATTGAAAAATGCAATTTAATAGACCTATTGATAGCATAGAATATTCCTTTAAAATATGGAAGAATGGGATCTGAAATTAAACTGGAATCTATCAAGTAATTATCTACTTAATTTTCACTTGATCATCCGATCGATTTCTGTATTTCAAATAGATAAAAAGTAGCAATTGAATCCTTTTTCCTATTATGTGTAAATTATCCAAATAATTAATGTTTAATCTGTATACTGTATTTAAATTAGCATAATAATAAAATAATATCCCTACATTCCTTTGAAACATTCCTTTGAATCATTCCTTTGAAATATCTTCAATTGCTTTTGAATTAATTACAGTATCGGCGGATTGGCTAAGTAGAAATGCCACAGCTTTTTACTTAGAGAGCCGGATTCGAATACGAGTATCTCCGCCATCTACAGTTCGGCTTTCCTCTCTGCAAGTCGTAACCGACATTGGACGCAGCTCATGATTAAGCCTGAAATATCCCATCCCTTAATAATCTGAAAATTCTAGGAATATGGAATTAATAATATAATTAAATTTCTAATTCTATTATAATTACTAGACAAATATAATAATTCCAACCTCATAAAATAGATTCAAAAATAAATTTTAAATAATTTTCTAATAGGTTTAACTTGAGCTGTGTCGGCAGGATTGGCCGCGTGGAAACGCTTCGGCTTTCCACTCTGGAGGACCCGGGTTCGAGTCTCGGGTCCCACCCCTTGAAAATATTTATCATGGGGTCCGGGCCCGGCCGGTCAATACCCGTCCTCCACATTCCGGCTGACCCCTCCGCAGGGGTGGGCAGCCTCTGGAAGGGATTGTTTCGCCCCGTCACTTAGTATTCTAATTGAATGGAGAGTGGCGTCATCTGTTGACAAAAAAAAAATAAGCTCGCAGTCTTCGGCCAGATTGGCCGCGTGGAAACGCTTCGGTTTTCCACTCTGGAGCCCGGTTCGAGTCTCGGATCCCACCCCTCGAAAATATTTATCATGGGTTCCGGGCCCGGCCCGTCGATCCCCGTCCTCCACAATCCGGCTGCCCATCCCTGCGGAGGGGTCATCCGGTTTTGTGGAAAGGCTACTTTCTACTCAGTACTGTTACTGAGTAGAAAGTAGCGTCATCTGTTGACAAAAAAATAGGCTAGCATATGTCTGGGATTAATCCAGACTGTCTTGGATTTCAATAATTGTCCGAGACTTTAAAATTCCCTAAATGATAAATTTTCTTTACTTCAGCATTTTATTTGTTTAGGTCGATGACTCTTTGAACGTGTTGTAGTTGAGTAACCGTACAACACGTTGAAAGAGCCGATTGACCTAAAGGTTTATAACAAACTACTTATTTATTATAAATATATTCAAAATAGTAGTATAAATAGTTATATTGTATTTTTGTGAAGGTTTTGGGCAAGAAAAGAGAGTGAAAAAGTTTTCCAATAAATTGTTATTTACAGCCTTTTTAATGCATATTTATCTGAAGATTTCTGAGTAGCCATAATATTTAAATAATAATTTTTTTATGAAAATCTAATTCTATATAACTTATTATCTTGTTATATTTATGAAGATTAATTTTATCTTTAAATTGCAATATTAAATTTTATTTTATTTTGATACAATATGGTATTTAAATGTTGTTTCGCATTTTCTAATACTTGTCAGGTTTTATACAAAATTTCTTTAGAACGGATTTACTATAAAACTATTTGAATAGATAAGATTATAGTTACTTTGTTTGCCATACATTAATTCATATTGTGTATTAATCAACGATATTAATATCATTAAAGCTAATATAGTAGGATTTTACCCAGGTTCGTATACTACAAGTTGGCTACAGCTAATGATAAAAATTCGCCGGATGTTACCTGGTGTATGACGTTATCAAATTTTAGCCGAGGTGGCTTCTGTACAGGTTAATACCCAATTTGAATTATCGAATGTATAGAAAAGATAGATTTTGAGTTAACTGTTTTAATGAAAAGTATATTTTATAAAATATCTAATGGTTCAATTGCGTACATGCAGTTGTACTTATCTAACTATAAGTAATATGTAGATGTTAATTAAAAAAGGAAAAAAAAAAATGAAAAAATTTGCTACATAACACGAATCCAAATGACTGTAATAATTATGATATTTTTATATGCGTAAGAAAAGCAACTCGAAATTGAATCAAAAAATAAAACTCTTATTAAATTGATGTTTATGAATATATGGTAATACATTGTATATAATTATGCAAATAAAAAAGATGTGTTTAAGACGATTTTAGTCTAGGCTCGACAGTTTTAACAATTCGAGATATAAATTATCTATTTTATATCCTTTTTTATTTTGATTATTTAATTTCAAATATTATAGAAATTGAATACAAAATGTTAATGAAATTTTTTGATGAAAGTTATTTGACACCAACCAAGACTTCTAGGGCCGGTTTTATAAACGGGAATCTACCTTCGAAGCCTACTGTAGGCGCGAAGCGAGACTACTTAAAACTCGTTTGCATAAACAAAATCTGTGAACAGTCTTAGTCTAAGCGTTGTCTCAAGTACCCTTCTCGGTAACCTGTTTAGTACTATACTTAATATAAGCCTGTCCTGTGGCGTGTAAGCCGGCGCATGCGCAGTTCGTCACTGATTCAATGGCTAGGCATCATTTTGTCACACCACTTTACATCGAATTATTGCTTTTTTCAATTGCATTTTATAATAGTTGGCGAAATGGAGACGATCAATAGATTAGAAATGCTAGATAGAATTATATGGAAATCCTTTTGAGGTGAATAATGAAAAAAGAGAAGTCGAATCAATCCTCTGATGAAGTACGACTACCACGAATTTATAATGCGATTTAGATTTTCCAAGAACCGATTCTTATATATATTGTAAATCGTGTTTTTCCCGATTTATTATGCTTAATTTTAAAATAATCGATACCTTTCAATGGTTTTCTTACTTTCGTTAACTAGAATGTGGAAATATTGTTTTTTTTTTCCACATATTCCACTCGCGAATTATTTGCATAGTACTGTAATCGAATACCTGGCCTTTTCATAGAAATTTGAAGTGCCGTTCGAGTCTGCCATTGATTTTTACCTTGTGTATTTCATGCCTTATAAATATATAAGATAGTTGCATAAATAATGTCGTATTTTACGTATACATCTTGCATTCTTTATATCTATTTTGTGTAAGCGTATAAAAAAGTCTGATAACGTTTTTGCATACCCAATGAAAGGTTACTTTTATAAAGCAAACACAACCACTGATTTATTTACTAAATCATACCATATCATTTTTATTCCCATCTAAAAATACATTTTTAGATGGGAACGAAAACACGACAAAAATTCTAACGGTATCCTTTTCCAAGCTTCCCGCTTTCTATGGACTGATACAAGATTGAATCCTCTAGCTTCTAGTTCGGGGTGATTTTTTATTAATTCGACTAACGCGGCTTTTTCTTCTTCGGAAAAATTTTTCACACCACCTTCGCTTTGGTCCGCTATCGTCGCCAATTTTCATTAATACTGGCTTTTGATGGAAGTGAGGCGAATGACTCAGCCTCTCTCCGATTGGCTGTTACCGGGGAAGCCAAATAGATGTTGGAATAACCCGTGACTAAACCAAGTTCGCTTAAATTTTTCTGGTTTAATCTTAGTTTAAACCAGAAAAATTTAGACTCGGCAAAAGCGGATTTCTCGCTTAGTCGCGGTTTAAATTAGTTTTCGTTTATACAACCGGCACTAGGAGCCACTTAGTTTCTCCCTGTCGCTACGAACATATCGGCCCGGCTGCAAAACAGATATGGGCATAGAGACAGCCGGCGAGCCCTTCCGCCGCGACCAGGCGGGCTCCTCTCGGAAAGGATATAGGGATATACTGGGTATATATATATACTGTATATATATAGAATTTGAATGCATTACTAACTAAATAGATGGTGGTGTAGTTGTTCAAATTAAGAAAAATTATTATAAATTTCACTTTAATTCTAAAATATTCAAGAAGGTTCACTTGGAGTATTCCCGTAATTAAGGTATCGAGGATATTTATTTTTGGTTGCTTTTGTTCAATGCCTCGGCGGTGATAAAATTTTTTAGGCGGGATGATGATGTCATAGGAAAGTCTCACGCCGTGAAGTCACTGACTATCGCGTCATGGTCATAGGACTATATGTCGTCTTTGCGAAATCGAATAACAGTCTGAAAGATTAAATACGTATTTTTAATTCCGATTCCAAAATGACCTACCCTTTAGAGCAATTTTGATCCAAAGTATCCTATATTACCAGTTAGATCACGAGAAGTCGCCTGGTCAGGTTTGGTTCCTATAGGCCAAGCGATGCGGCATCCTATGCAAAACAAATAGATGGAAAGAACGACCCTAATGTATCTCATTCCCTGAAGCGATTTTGATTATGGATATTCTATGTATACTCGGAATAACGAGACGTCTCCCGCAAGGTTTGGTCCTGATAGATCAAACGATGTGAGATCCTACGCGAAACAGATAGAAAGAACAGCCCCATAGTGCCCATCTCCTGGGGTGATTTTGATTTTTCTTATGTTATCCGTTGGATAATGGAAGTTTGATCTTTATAGATCGAGACATATAGGAACCTATGCGGAACAGAAAGATAAACATTGTGTTTAATATAGATTAATTTGATTTTTCGGGTTTTCCGAGATTTCGAATTGATTTATATACGAAGAACGTTGAAAAACATTATGTGCCAAAATATCTGAACGACGAAAATTTAAACTGTTATCAATAATGGAGAAAATCTTCATTAATTATATCCACCTTCTAAATTAGCGGTATCAAACGCGTGGCCCTTAGGCTGTTTTTGCCAAAAGACGTCACCACTCAGGCAGAGTACTAAGTGGCGGGCCAAACAAAATCTTTCACAGACTGCCCAGGCTGACGGAAGGGTCAGTCGAATTATGAAGAAGGGAGATGAATCACCGGGCCGGACCTGGTGATAAATATTTCCAAGTAGTGTTGGGGTCGAGAATCGAACCTGAGTGGTCCAGAGTGGAAAACCGAAGCCAATCCTTTTATTAAGGACCGCATAGTATTTATTATAATCAGCAGAGTTTATAAAAGATGTTGAAAAAACATTTTGTACAAAATATTTGAAAATCACTTTGAAGTATTTTTATGTTTTATTCAGTAAAACAGAAAGTTTTATCGAAAAATTTGTTTTAGTGAAAATTTTTCAATAAAAATTTCCAATCAAATTTACAAAAACTGATATCATTTACGAATGCTTTTATAATTCTGAACACGAATTTGATTTTGACCAACTGAAGAGTCGCTCATGTTAACATAATCGACTCTTCAGTTTATTTATCTGGTGTAAAAATCATTCTTTTTCCGTATCGATTTTAAATGCGGCCCCAGAGATGTTTCGAGTGGCCTTTTGAAGAGAATCAGTTTGAGATGGTTACAAAAAAATAGTCGTTTTAACAGATCTACCATCTTCCCGAGCTGTAATCAGTCTGGCTAGAAATGCCATCCAGCTCTGACAGACATTTTCTAATCGACCAATAGTTAAGTTAATATTCTTAATGTCATTACAATTTGGCCAGGCCCAATTTGTGAAACACGAGTGACGCCATATTATGATGGGAGCATCCATAAAAAGACCATTAGTCTCGGATTTTCCGGGACAGAATGGTCACTCTACGGAATCTCCCGGTTTTTGATGATTTTTCCATATCAATAAACTGTCTCGGAAAATGTCCAGACTTCAAAATTCGTCCCGTTTTCGAGATAGAAGTTTTTATTTTTTATTTAATTTGAATGCGAAATCAGCCACATTTGGTAACAGGTTGGAAATGCGGGTCGAAAATACATCAATCAATGTGGTCGAATTTACCAACTTTATTTTGCTGCTTCAAATTCTTCGATTCCATATGGATAACTTTTAGATACTGCTGTGTTATTCTTAATTAATAAAACAATAAATATGGTAAATACGAAAATAAAAAACAATTTGGGACGAACTTTTATTCTGTCCCGGAACTGGTTAGCCTAAGCGTTCATAAACAAAGTCAGGCTCAGGCCCGCGCCAAGCCTAATCGGCGCCGTCGGGCAAACATCTAATGAGCGCCTTTATGCAGTGGCGATATTAAAGA
>WUQG02433654.1:0-74920 GCA_011317285.2 Androctonus mauritanicus | reverse complement strand
GTCATTTGCAATGTTCATGCAACATAGTCGTAAATTAAAGGGTTGAATTACGTCTATGATATATATTCTACACACACATATACATAGGATAAATATATTGTAACTGTATCTCTTGAACAATTCAGTTTGGAAACTTTCTAGGATAACTGCAACAGAATGCATTTTATTCTAGACATAAATTAATTTGTTATTTTAATAAAGTTAACTGTATATAAGCGGTGTGTATATTTTTAAAGTAGACAGTTTGATGTGAGAGTTTCGATATTTGTTATAGAGAAAATATCTGAATACATACTGTATATATATATACAGGTCTGTAGGAAAATGTTTATGTAGGAGAAGCACGTATGTCGATTGTCAACAGCACTCGTGACGTACACCCGGATCCTAATATCTGTAAGTGTGTCAAGAATAGCCGACATAAACAGTCTAGAAGGGCTAACGGCTAAATTTTCAGTAGACAAGGAAAATCGTTTTCTACATAATTGCTAATTCATGCTTCTGAATTACTAATGCTATAAAAGGGACTACCAGTTGATAGTGAAGAGAATTCGCTTCTTAATTATTTAATGAAACAAACAGTCGCATTGCAAAGTATTATATCGCAAGTTTGGCAGATAATCGTTATATTCAAATTCCTGAGAAAATTTTTGGGATGATAGGAGAAAAAATAAATAAATTGATTTTTCCCCCCTTTCGTCTTTTTTTTTCCGGACTAAATTTAATCGTAATAAAAACAAAAATATATTAAACATTCATTAACCAAATTAATAGATAATAGAATTATTTTTGGGATTAATACGTACGAAAGTTTTTGTTCATCAATTTTTTTTCGTTTAGCTTCCAAACGAAATTAAAAAATTTAGAGAGAGGAAATAAAAAAAAAAAATGTAATTTCTTAAATAAGTAATTATTTTTAAGTTATTTTTTCTTTTTAATAAAAAAAAAAACGTAAAATTTATTTCATTTTTTGTAAATATTTCAGAATGTTTGATTAAATAGAAAATTTGACCGATATGAAGTAAAATTTTTCCATCAGGATGCATCTGTAATAATGACGTTTGCCATCAAAAATCTATATGTAGAAGAGGTTATTATCTCTTACGAAAGATCATCGGTCAGAGACATCCTATATCTATTTCTATATAGGTACCAATATATCTATCGTGTCTGCAAATGTAACTGTACAAAGACAAGTAGATCAACTTAACCAATTTTATTGCACACATTGCTTGGGAAACATCCAGCTTGCGTTAGGCTAAGTGCCAGTCCCAAGTCAACCTCATGGGTGTGGCTGACGACTGAATGTTCTTTGCATGACGGCTATCTGATGACAAAAGATTTTATAGACTCGCCAACTCACTATTCCGCCAAGTTACCATGGATACTAAGTTTTTATGTTATTTCTTATCTATCTAGTTTTTCGTCTACTCAATACAATTTTTGCCAAAAGTAGAAGATCTCTCTGTTAGCTTCATACGATTACGGTTCTAGTATCATATTTTTGTAGAAAGTAGATAGAAAAAAAAAAGTCTCTTTAAAAAACTTGTCATTTTTTCGTTAATGCGATTTCTTTTTTTTTTTTGACAAATCCGCTTTAGATAAAACTTTAAAAAGAAGATTTATAAAATTTATTTTTAAAAAATATGCATAGGTATATACGTTATGTAAAGAAAGAAAAAAAAATCAGATTAATTATTTTATATGGTAGAAATTTATTTACATGGGGAATTTTTTTGAAAGAGAAAATGATCTTTTCCATTTAGCTGTATGAATAAAGAGCATTAAACGAAAACTACGCTTTTGGAGGCTTCAGAAACTCTTTCTTTCTCTCTCTCTCTCTCTTCCCTCTTTCATCGCTTCAAAATGTTACAAACAAGGAATATATTCTACATTATTTGTGTTCGATATAACGCCATCTGCTAGTAGGCAACATCATTAAATGTAATCAGAGCTTCTAGTGTGCACATTAATGGCTATATCGACTTGAAACAACTATAATGGCAACGAAGAGATATAAAAATAGAAAGGAATGCAGGATTTATAATAATTAGGTCATTAAGCAATGAACTGTACAAGAGAAAGTTACAGGGAACGAATTAACTGAATAACAATTCCTTCCTTTTTTTTATAGCCAACTATAATTTTATTTAAAATCCTAATTGTTAGGAAAGTTTCCACAGAGGGAAAAAATAAAAACTACTACGTGCTTTTCTAATATTTAAAATTTAATAATTACTTTAGTATAACTTCATTTCGCGCATTATTTGACGACGTTAATATTTAAAAATAAAAAAAAATTTAACAAGAAAATAAACTGATGAATTACATTATATAGTCTAATATTTAATAATTTTATAACTTTTTAAAATATTTATGCAGAACACGTGAAAGGATTTTTATATTCAAAATTTAAAATAAAATTACATTAAATCACGAGTTAACTATAGATATTTACTACAAATTGTAATTAATATTACTCCTTCCAAATTTAATAATAAGGTCGGTAATGCGGATTGTCAGCAGCTTAAAGTTAAATTTCAATTTTTGATCTTTTATATTGGAAAGAGATTGAAACTGCTAACTCCTCGAAAAAGGAGTAAGAGATATCTAGTGATACCCGGAAGCCAGTTCGCTTTAACTTCGCTGACGAGAGAAAAAAAATCATTGCAAAGAGTGTGACAGGAACTGTACCAACTTGTCTCACGACCTCTTGTGAGAAGAACCCCACCATTCTGAATTATTCATCAAAAGTGAGGAAAGTGGTTACAGCAATATCACCGATCAATATTAATTTCTTCAATTTAAAATATCTTAATGATCATCATTAAGTATTCATGAAAAAGGTTAGTATGTGTACAAATTTACTAATATTACTTATCAAAATATAAACTTCGAAACGAAGAGAATCTTGCTCGAGAATGCTTTTTGAAAATGAATACATTACAGTATCCAAGATTTTATTCTATTCTTTTTTTTTATAAAAAAAATATATATAACTTTTATACAATATTACTAAACATAAAGTGAAAAATTTTGTAGTATTTTTTTTAAATATTTTCCTTCTATAAAGTAATAGAAAAAAAATTTATATTTTTTTATTTTATATCAAAAATACGCAAAGATAAATAAATATGAGGATTACGGTATATTGTATGTTAAAAGATTTCGGGAATTTATGAATATTTTATTGTTTTAAACCTCATAGATCGATATTTTATGTTTAAATTATAGTGTGTAGAAAGAAAAAAATTTTTATTAAAATACATATCATTTTTTCAAGAAAATGAAAAATATGTTAATTTTTAAAAAAAGAAAAGAATTCGGAATAGTCGAATATGAAGATACTTTTTAATTAAGTTTGTTCAACTAGAGGAACATTGATAATTAAAGATAATTACAACAGTTTTTCAAATGCTAATCAATCACAAGTATCGGTTTCTGCATTGCCGCAGTGTTCATTATAAACTAAAATTGCGCTCAACATTTAAATTAGGAAGAAAAAGGTGATTTTACCAACTTTATTACGTAAAGAAAAGTAATAGTATTTTAATTAAAAGTCGAAATAGCCACGGGCCTGTACCTTTTCGTATAAATTAACCCATTCGGAACTATCGATTAAATTTAAAAAAAAATTAGTTTTCGAAAGTAGATTAAGTTGATAAAGATAGTTTAAAACCAAAAGAAAAAAAAAGACGAAAATGTTTCCGGGTAAAAACTACGTAGTATTCAAACCGGGCTAATACATAAAACAAGTGGAACACGTGAAGCAACGTAGCAGCAACAACTCAACATATACTTACCCGCCCAATACGCTGTCAAGAAGAGAAGCAACTTCACAGTAAAGATCATGGCCAACCACTGGTAGTCCACCACATTCCGTGTACAAAAGCCTCACTGTATTTATCACACAGCAATGTCTCAGCACATTCAGACCAACTGCTGTCCCATCTACTCTTGGATCGATGTCCTGCAAGGCGCAAAGCAAAATCGCTGCCGTCCACCACCGCGCCTCACTCCCGTGGTACCGGCAGTTTGGACGTCACACTACTCTGAGACTGCGCATATACTATCTACTGACGATGATATCAGCTTGTTAGTATTGTGATGCCAACTTTCCACAGGCGTGACACTGTCCATTCCAATAGCAAACATTCCGATTATTCAAGGTGTGTATATCTCGACCGTCTTTCTATCTTACTTTTCGCTAAAGAAACATACGTTATTAACCCGAAATTCTTCGGATAACTATAAGTCTATTTATCACAACAGAAAAATTCTTTATCGAATCTTATACCATTCACCAAACTACTTTAATGAAATTGCATATCGAGTGCTATACCTTTTATGAAATTGCGTATCGATTGTAGTTTTTATGAAATTGCTTTTGATATTAGATAAATATTAAAGATTTCATTAATATTCAAACTTAGTTCTTTATTTTTTTTTAAAGTAAAATATTATGCAATATCTATATTCTTAATTCGCGAAAGTATCGATATATACTTGCATCAAACAACAAACAGCCCTATTCGCAGGTTGCTGCAGATTGATACGGGTCGCATTAAATCAAAAATAATCAATCAATCAATCTTTATTGTCTAGCAGATTGGTTAACCTCTTGGCAGCTTACAAGATAAAGGACAAGAGAATATTACAAACTGGGTAAAGAACAAAAGGTAGTAAATCAAAAATAACATCAAGAGCCGAATAGGCTTTCCAGTTTGACATATAACTTTGAGAAACAATCTATGACCATTTATTAAATTATTTCTGCGTGTACAAACTTTAAAATCACCTATTCTGTAACAAAAATATTGATATATATATATAAATTTAAAAAGATTTTTATTACGATATTGCAGTTGTATCTGACAAATGAATTTTGTTATAAAAAAAATAAAAAAGCACGTTTTTGTCATAATCTCAGCAGGATATTATAGAATACGACACTAACGACAAGATATTGATAACTGCTGATTCAGGTAACTGTCCAGAAAATGTGTATCGAATGATGGTTCATAATAGAAGAAGAAGAAAAAAAAAATAAGAAGCATGCATAGCTTGAATAACTGCAAATATGATACCGTAGAAAGACGTAGAAAACAAAATTTGTTTGTTGTAAAACTTATAATTAGAATTCGATATTTTACGCCTTTTCATTTTGAATATTTTCATTATTATTATTATTATTATTTTTTTTAATCAGAGAAATAAAGTTTGTTGAAGTGCAGTTTCAGAAATTTTTAAAAATAAAACATTCAATATAATTACAAGTCTGCATATTTGGAATGTCAATTTTATCATCTTCACAGGTTCTTCAAGTTTAATCACACAAGTCACGACAATCGAATATTTCTTGGAAGGAACTTCGTTAACAAGCGACAGTGCTCTTCTGTACTACTTTCTCGTAGCGAGTACAATTTGAAGATTATTTTTCAACTGCTGTTGAATTTATTAACCAAAAAAAAAAATAAAAAATTCTACTACAAATTTTTGTTGATTCATATAAACAACGGTAACTCTTATGGAAATAACATGCAAATTGTTTTTGTTTTATGCTCGAAATTAAAGACAGTTAAAAAAAATACTGTACGTGCCCGAAATAAAAACAGATGAAAGAATATTTTTTCTCTAAACGTGTTTTTAGTTCGCCTAGAATAATAATAATTTTTATTTCTTAAACTATTTTTGGTTAGAAGAAAATACATAATTTGACTACTTAATTAAAATGGCATTTTTATCATTTGTTAGACTGATCTCAATAATGAGTATTTAAGGGAATTAAAGATAAAACTCACATTCAAAAATTAATTATTTTTAATTTCAAAAGATAAAAGTAATAAATATTATATAACAAAGTACTTATTAAATATTTATAAATCAAGTTAAAACTGTTTGCATCACTGCACTTGTCCATACATGAATTTTTTTTAAAGTTTTAACAAATAGATCATCATTGATATTTTAAATAAATTTTTAATTTTAGATTAATTTTTTTTTTAATTTTCTATTAACAAATTATGAATTTTCAATCAGTTAGAAGTTTTTTTATTTATTTATTGATATTTAGAAACAGAAAACTCGCTTTAGGATTTTGAACGGTATATCAATAATAGGTTTATCTGACAAAAGTTATTTTTCAAAAGATTACTAGAGGAAAAGTTTCTTAAAAGCGGTAGTGATTTATAATAAATCTATCCAGTCGTAAAATGATGCAATAAAAAAAAACAATAATTAATTTGATTATTATTCATAAGATTATATATCTATTTTGAATCGTTGCATAATCACTTTTGTTCTCCGAGTAACTTCTTTAAAGCATCTTCTAGATAATGAATGCAGGAAAAAAAAAAATATGTATCTAATAAATATTCTCTTTACATATGTTACATTTAAATAAAAATTAATATTGAACTCTGAAGTAAAAGGGGAAGAAAGATTATAAGGTTAGAGAATTCGTCATTCAAATTCCAACAAGCTACGATGGACTACAATTTAAAAGTTGATAGGTCTTATCTTGTTACGACTCCTGACTTGACATTTTGACAGATTTATTATAAAACTATTTAATTCTTACTTTTATCATCGGACTCACTTCAAATTTAAATCATAAATTATATGTAAAATACAAAAATAGGGCACATGACATGCTGGGATTGAAATGAAATTCAAAATCATTTCTATCTGAAGCAATTGCACTTCAATGTTACACAGTAGCGACCATTGCTGTGGACTGCACTCAATCTGCTTCCGAAAAATAATAGTTGAACGTAATAACAGGAGAGGGCTTTAAGAGATACCAAGAGAACGAACAGATGACAGCGAATTGATAAGAAGAATAAGAAGAAAAAAAAAGAAAGAATTACAAATCGGGCTCTTTCTTGAAATTCAGTCCACGAACCAAAGACAGAGAGCTTTCGTCTTGAACATACACGAAATGTAAGCGGTAAAAAGAAACGTTTAAAATACGAACCGCCTTTATGATCATGAAAAAGGTAACTTATTTCAATCAATATTCCATTCTAGAGCTGAATACAGTAACAATTTCATTCCCATTCCCTTATATGAATTCAATGCAGGGCTTCATACTTTCAGTTCCAAATTGCACATTGCCTACAGTATAAACAGAAAAAAAACCACATCTAAAAAAAAATGTAAAAATATGATTATAAAAATACTATATCGAATTTTCTCTTCTAATAAAATAAAATAATAAAAAAATCTAATTTAAAATTATAAAAATTAATCGAGAATTTTACTATAATTTAATAATTGAATAAAGTTTAATAGGTAGAAAAAATAAACATAAAAAATTCATTGCTTTTTTTTTTTAATATAAATATTCAATTTTTTTTTTTTTTTTTACAAATAAATATTTCATTCTTTTCATTTCCAATGTGTTTATCGTAACGATAAATTTATCTGGAAAAATAAAAATAATACGTTGTTGAAAAAAATTAATTACACGAAGAAGAAATTTTTGTTTATTTATTTTGCTGCACGGAAAATAATTTAAAGAATATTAAATGAGTAGAAAATAACAGAGAAAAATGCAATAAGTTATTAATATTTGTAACAGCTCCGATAAAAAATGAAAGTATATTTATTAATTTTTAGTTTTTGAGTTCTTTAAACTGGGTTATTTTAATTCATATGCCAGAGACAAACGACATATATATATATTTCCTAATTATTATTGATGTAATAGCGCATAAAATTATAATAATCTCCATCAAATGATAATTTTTCTTTATTGTTTGTATATATAAAAGAGCTATCTAGGTGGTTTCAATAAATTTAAAATATATATATGCAAATAACAGTAGTAGCAGCAGTAGTAAAAATCAGTATAATGATCAAAAGTGCACGAGAAGCAGGCACGCTTCACTTTCAGAATATCTCATATATAATTCCAGCTATAATAATTAATTGTAGAAACTCTGCTGAATTTTTAACGAATCTTCTAATAGAAAAGGTGGATTCTTGATTCATAGCACTAAAGAAACTATTTATATTACACAGACTCTTAGAATCATTTCACTGAAATGAAGAATAACATCCAATTTATGTTGACAGAATTTCAATAATATTTATTTAAAGAAGATATTTTGAATCGTGCTTTTCTTAGAGTTTACGAACAGATAAAATTCGTGAATATAATTGGGACAACGTGATTAAGTATTTTCGAAAGTTTAAGTAGATTTTCGTAAAGGAAAATATTCGATATCGTTTGATCGTCTTCATTTAATATTTAATTATACGGGGATTCTCTTCGGAATTCCGTAGGCAATTTAAAAGATTGAACATATACTTTTATATTGGGAAAAGAGATGAAAGGAATGGAAAAACATCTTATGATAATGACTCGACTGAAGCTCACAATTAATTCTGCAATCTGTTTCAAGAATAACTTATTATTTTTTTCGGATTATAGAAAGCAAAAAATAAAAAAAACATATACATATATATATATATAAGTTATATATAGGATAAAAAAGGGCTTAAAAGTTGTGTTTGATAGGAAAACGATCGAATGAAATAACCATTTTAGCTTGTAAAACGAAGACGAAACGTCTCATATCGAGTTTAAATTTTCATTCTCTGGGACGTTTGTAAGGAATAACACAAATCTCAAAGGAACTGTATGGTAAATAAGTCGGTAAAATATTCTGGCAAGACGCGTTGAAAGGACTTAGGTCAGCAGTCCTGACGCCTAGTAGTGACAAAACTATACTTACTGTCAACCAAATCGGACATTTGTCAACGGTGGCAAGGTACCGTGTTAACGTCAATGTGATGGATGTCTCAGAGTAGAGCGGACTTCTTTTCTCGCTCAGGGAGCACAAGGAAGCACGTGCAACGTCACATGAGAAGATGCATTCGAGTAAAGTAAGAGAAATGATCAATATTTGCTCGGTGACTCTTTACCTTTGCAGATGATTGGATTTGAACGACATATTTATAATGTCAAATAATTTCATAAATTTTTGACATCGATATAACTATGAATAATAGATATAAATTGAATATCGGTAGACTTGACGGTATATATTTTTTATCACTAATTTAATAATTTAATAATGTGTGTGCCATTTCTTGTACTACTTTAAGCATTATGATTTTTAAGTAGCAAAAAAGGATGTATAATATCAAAATTCGTATAAATCTTTATTATTCGAATAGGAAAATATGTATTTATAGCTACATAAATAAGATCTATGCCAAGCAATTTTTATGTAAATTATAAAGACGATAAACAAGCATCACTGAATTTTTAAACGGAACAGCGGATTTAATAAACACATTTGGTAACATTTTAAAATATTCCAATGAATAAAAATGTGATATTTTAAATTAATGATGTGCGAATAAAATTAATTATACTAATTAGAATCGAAATTCTTTGCTTCGTAAATCTGCTTTAGTAATAAATATATTTTTGGTACTCCACAAAATTGTTCTTTATGTTAAAAATCTTCAGAGAGTAATGCAGTTTAAATAAAACAATTAATTTTGACTTATTAATCAGAATTTATTTAAGGGGATAGAAAATAAAAATTACAAGAGAAATTATCGTTAAGAAATAACCATAAACATTAGAAGTAAACGTAAGATAATAGTTATCGCAGAAGACACGCTATAACTTCTTCATTGCTCTCATTTTCTAGTTCAATTTCGCAGAACAATGGATATTTTTCTACGTATATGGAATGTATTCCTTTTACTTATTTTATTTAGAAGCATTAAATGGATACAATAGCCGAACACCTATCGAGAAAGACAGACTTAGTTTGTCCATTAGAACGAATATCCAGTGTTGTTATTTCAGCGCCTTACAAGACAGTACACTCTTCTAGACTACATTGATGGCCAGAAATGTCTGATACTATCTTCCGCTGAACTCTTAAATTCGACAAATAAAAGGTGATTGCTTTTTTTCATTGCCTATCACGGAAAAGCGATGAGACATTTCACTTTTACGCACACTTTGAATAGACGAATAATTCTGATATTGAACTAAAAACCTTTAAATTTTTATAAATGCTCTGCTTGCTTTAATATATTTATGTCGGTACTTGTGTAAAAATATGAGAAAAACACGCATAAATATCTGAGAATGGAAACTATTCACATGTGTAATTTTGTAAAATAATAATAATAATAATAAAGCCAATTTTTACACATTATTTTGCACGAATAATGCGCTATATATTATACAGAACATTCGAATGTATGCCTTTTAATAAATCAAAAATTCTTCCCAGGACTTACACACCCCTCGATTCTGTATTGAACACGCAATATAAGCTTGAATTGCTAACAAGTCACTTTTCTTTGTGATTTATTTTTACGCTTTAATCTTTAATTTTTTATATTTGATGTGAGTGAATATTTTATCAGCAGTCGAAAGATAAAAAATAATAATAAAATTTTGAGAGGCTTTTATGGTTCTTTTCAGCTGTATTTTTTCCCAAAAATTATTGCAATTAAATAAATAATAAATAAACAGAAAACTCGAACGTTTCGAATGCCATATTCTAAAAATTTATCGCGTTGGTTGTGAATATTTTACATGCAGCCTTACTTATAATTGCATAAAAAGAAGAGGAAACTAATCGCTTTGAATCGCATTATAGACCAAATTTAACCATAAAGTTCTGACTGTATGTCCTATTTAATATTAATATTATTCCAAGTCGATTCATTAGGACATGCTAATGGTCACGCATAAAATGCAACGTAATAGTTTTTCCATTTCTCACAATGAGGTTAAAGTGATGGGTGTTATTAAATCTAATATTATGGCATATATATACATATGCACATACAATGCTAATATTAGAACGTATACATCATAATTATTTCGATCTGAGATAAATTTATCTGTAGTACTACAGGAAAATTTTACGTAAGAAATCATTTTTAATTATCTAAAATTATCATCACATTTTTAAAATACGTTCAAGAATTTTTATTCGGTACGGATGGACTATTCACGAATTATGACCGTGATAAAATTTATATCCAGTAATCATTTTAATTTATCGACATATTTTTAAAGGATTCTTTGGTCTCGTGTTAAATAAAGTCATAACGATTTAGCTAACAGAAAGATATAAGAAGATGCTTCTAAGCATTCTTTGAAGCTTCATCTCTTCTCTCATGTGTCTCCAGAGTGCTATATTGTCGCGATTCCTGCAGCATCCATTGGTTTGTCTGAAGTGTTAGATTTCGGTTATCGACAACTATACTTAGGCCATGCTATCTTCTAACATTCTACTCTGTAATGGAAGATTTTTAGATAATCTTATGGATTGAAACTTACCGAATTTCCGAATATTCATGTTGCTAGTAGAATTTTTTAGAATATATATTTTTTTTTCTATATAAAATATAAATAATAAATTGTTATGTTTACGCGAGAAAACATATTTCTTTTTTATTATTTTTGTTACGGAGATAATAACAAATATAAATATTTAATTGACACAGCAATAACAGTATTTTAGTTTTTCTCTCTGTGTGATCTCGCAATCTTATACGGTAATATTTACGCATTAAAACGAATTTTTATGGCGAAATAAGTCCACTAATTTAATTTTAAATTAAAATACAGTCATCAAGATGAGATACGTTTAACTGGACTACTATCATGTGAGCACTCCAGGGATTAAGGATTATGCTTAATTACCTAAGTACTATTCTATAATTAGTTTTGTAATTAAAGAATATGATAAAAACACTTCTTATAACATTTTTCATTTGAAACATGATAATTGAGATAAATTATCATCATTTTTTTTCGATTGAATATCAATTAAAAATGTCTGCTAAACATTTCTTTTAAATATTTTGTAAACCAATTTTAACATTATTTTCGTGCTTGTCGCAAAGAAAAACAAAAAAAGGGGGGATATAATTTTATAATCGATTAAAATATTAAAACAAGCGGTAAAAATCGAATAATTTTAATCGCGATGATAGATCACGTTTAATAAAATTCGTACAGTTAAGCTAATATCAAATTTTGTTTTTGTTGTAAACAAAAATAATCTCATTTTTGTTTAATGAATTTATTTTTGATTTTACGATAAAATTTGTTTATAAGGAAGATAATTTAGATATTTAAAATCAATTGATAAACTTAACGATGCAAATAACAGAAAAACTTGCCAAATAAATTAATCATATGTAATGATACCACCAAAATCAAATGAAAATGGATATTTTTTTTTTTAAATATTTTATAATTTTCTAAGCTATTCAATAACTCTGCAAAATTTTTCATTCCGAATATTACGAGTTTTCTTTCACGTTAATTCATTTTATATTTATAGCAATTTGTTATAGTAAAAGAAACAACTGAATAAAATTTTGCTTGGATTAATAACGTAAATTGATGTTTTAACTATTTATAATTCACTTATATGAAGTACTGTTTTAATACAATTAAACTGTACGTTTCATTGATAGTAGGCATTAAGATATAAAAGTTTTACATTAGCTTAACTGCAGTTTCGGTCAATTACTTTGCTTCAAGTGTTATTTATGTTATGGTTGATATTATTTTTGCGATTTACCGCTCAAGAAAATTTATATTATTTGTGATATAAGTCTATTAGATAAAAGAAACTGAGTGTGTATAACAGAGATAGATTTCCTACCACAACCAAAATTAACTGAAAAAAAAAAAAAGTTTTTTTCCCCCGAAAAAGATATTGGTTGAAATAGAAGAAATAAGAAACGAATGGAATCGTTTGAGAAAAAAAGATTGGCCATTCTCGAAAGATTTGTTGCACATTTAATATATAAAATCATTTGATTTTATTTTTTTTCCACTTGTAACGCGTTTTTTGATGCGAACATTGTCATATAATGAATTCCTGAAAGTCGAGTTGCCTCGAAAACATTCAAGAAAGCAGTGAGAAAATCGCAACAAATCAGTGGAATTTGAGATTCTCTGCAGCAACGAAAAGAGTAGAATCACAACAAACGGTTTCGGTCAAAATAAATTTGATAATCTTCATGCCAGCCTCCTCTCTCTCTCTCTCTCTCTCTCTCTCTCTCTCTCTCTCCTTCTCTCCTAGAGTAGGTCTTTGGAAGAATGGAGAAGGCAAGTCCCATAATGTCAAATGCAGACATCATTTGTTTAGCTGGGATGTCAACTTAAGACTACTTATTCGATTCAATGGCGGACGCAATGAACTGGAACAGCTAACAATAATGCCTTCCGCCGGAAGTTGGAGAACTGGTGGAGTGTATTGCCTACCTTTTTTCCGGAAAGCAATCTATCGAGCGATACAAGTACAGGCTGGAAATTCGTTAGAGTTTTCGATATCCTAAGGCGGCTGTTTGGACATTTAACCAATTGTTCAATTGATCTGATTAAGAGGAACGAACTTTGACCTCTCCGCGCTTTCCTATATTAAAAGGTTTCTAAATGGTATCTCGAACGAAAGAGATAAAGAATAAATATTTTAATACTAAAATCGATTGCTGAATGTTTTATGCCACTGATTATTTTAGTAGCTTTATTATTATAATCTGCATAGAATGACATTCCGAAGAGTAAATAAAATAATTGATTCTCTTTTGTATCGTAATGACTTGTTCCATTGTGGAAAAAATAATGAAAATTTCTGATTTAATATACGATTGCAGAAGCAGTTTTTTTATATAATAATTTAAATATTATTTTTTCAAATTTTACCATATTATAGACATTTTTTTATGATTAGAGAAAATTTTGTTCACTGTTATACTACGTGCAGTCTTTCTAAAATTCATACTTTTTCATAGATTATCTAAGCTCTTTACTGTAGTAAAAACTTCTATATTTTTACTGTTTATATATATTTTTTATGCTTATTTTTTTTTAATTTAATATTTTGCTTTAACTTTAAACTTATATCGATATAAATTAATTAAAAAGTATCTTATGCAAGTTAAAATTTTATCGTAAAATAAATTACAAATTAAAATTAACAACTGAGACAACAAATTAAGTTGTTTCCCTCTTCAATTTTTTTTCAAAATTAAACTTAACAATAATTTTTAAAATATTTGGTAACTGAATTTGAAAAATTTATATATATATATATGCAATACATATTTGATGATATAAAATCAAAATTATTAAATTAAAAATTTTAAATTTTCAAATCATTATTTTATTAGATTTTGTTACTCGACTCGCTATATATATATCATATATATAAATTGCGAGAAAGAAAAAAAAATAGATAATTGAATTATTTTAAATCAAATAAAAAATTGAATTTTATATCTTAAACTGTACAAATATTTACTATTTTACTAAAAAATATTTTTTCAAACGGACCTATTTCTTGAAGCGATTTTAGTTTATTTACAATATTTTTTATTTTTTTTTTCCTTTTTAAACTCAGAAAACAAATTTTATTTAGATAGGTGAATTCGTTTTTTTATTTTTTATTTTATTTTATCTCATTCTTCGACGATTCTATTTTGAAAGAATATAAAAAGTATTCAAATATTTGATGCAATACATAATCATTTCGTGTTATTTTAAGTGTGAACTACGAAACAAGTATTAAGTAAAGGAAAAATATCGCTTCCTAATTTCGACATTTACTAGATAAAAATGTGTTATATTTCTAATTTCTAATTGAATTCGACACTTAAAAGCATAAGAAGTTAAGAAGAGTATGATATAAAGAGATGATGCAGTCGCTACGCTTAATTAACCCAACCCGCTGGTAACAGAAAAGACGTATAATGAAGACTTTACGATTTTGTCATAAACTTAAGAGTCCTCACGCGTGAAAAAACCCGCTAGACACGATAATTAATGACGTAAACAAGTCATCCACGCGTGCACCTCTGATATGCTCCGTTGGATTCTGGTGATCTGAAAACTCCTTTTATGTCTAAACCACGTGTGCTATCCTAGCTGCAGCAAAGTTCAAAGACGAGTTTGTCTTTTTTTATTTATTTTATTTTTTTTTTACCTATTTGCCTTTTTCGGTCTTTAATTATAACACAAAATATTGGATTTAAAAACGGTTTATTTTCATTGATGATATTTTTTTATATGATTAAATTTAAAAAAAAAAGAGAGAGAGAGAGAGAGAGAAGAGAAAAACATTTAAACACAATTCATTTTCAATTTATGAAATCTTATGAAAATAAAACACTTTAATATTCAAAATTGAAATATAATTTGAAAATAAATATCAGAAATTTTTATTTATTATTATTATTATTTGTTTTAGTGTTCCTTGTGAATTTTTAAAATAGGAAACAAAAAAAAAAAACAAGTTAAGAATAACATCATCGATCTTCGTTTCCTCTCGTAGCATTGGCGTCGTATAAAAACACGTTTATAAAATTCTATATTAATTATTTATTGAGCAATCAATGCAGAATCGGAATCCTACAAGCGAAATGCCATTTTTTTTTTTAATAAAAAAAAAAATCTTAGAATTTAATACAAGAATGTTCAATTTAATCGTGTCAACATGTTTTGATGTTTGTTTCTGATATAATTATAAAATAAATCTTTAAGAAGATTAATATTATCTATTTATTGCAGCTCATTTGAACGTAATTTGTTTATTACCAGTATAACATTTTTATTTTTCCATGTTTTCAAAAGGCATTAAACATTTATTTATAACCGTATCATGCGTATTATTTCGTATAAAATTAGAGTAATATTTTTAGAGCGTTAAATGCTTTTTTTTTATTATAACATCGAAGTAAAAGGAAGAAAATTAATAGATTTTTCCATTAAAGCAAGTAAATCTATTATGTAATGGAATGGAAGAGGTAATAATTTTTTTCCTTAAAAATCTTACTAACTTTTAATGATGGCAGAGGGGATCGAACACAACAAGTGGGAAAAATTGATTTTTTTTTTCTGGAACATGCTTGTTATGAAAGAGCAGCCTGGAGTGTGTGTGTGTGTGTGTACCTTGATTCGATACGATGTAGATAATTGTAAATCATTAATACTTAATACTAGATTTATAATTTACTTATAAATGAATTAATTCAATGAATTAATTTTTAACATACTTTTTCTCATATACGCAATGGAATTTAGTCAAAAATTATTAAACATTCTTATAATGATAATAGTCTTCGACGAAAACATGGAAAATGTTTGAAAAATGTTTTTTATAGAATATATAAAATCAGACTTTGCATTCCCTGGATAGCAAGAAATTGCAAACATGGAAAGTTGACAGCTGAGTTAGTAGTCTCTTCACAATCAACTCACACGGGATAGGCAGATATTAGATGTTAGGCGAAAACCTTTTATATTATACAACTCCGACCGTCGAAGTGTCATCACTTCAAGCCACATAGGAAAAGAAAGGGAGGAAAAAAAAAGTAAAATAAAAAAAGATAAAAGAGGGTTGAACAAAGAGGAGCTTACGGTCCCTTATCTCTAAAGGGATCAGCAGTACTTTGACTTTATCATTCCACTAGGGTGCCCCGCGACAAGGAGGGTGGAATTGAAAGAAAGAATGCGAATTTGAACAGTAAGAATGGAAATTCCATTTTAGTCTATTTCAATAAATCTATCAGTCCCACCCTTTCTTTTTATAAGAGCATTAGACGAAGTAAATGTCTTCTATAAGAAATCGAAGAAAAGAGAAATGTTAATAGGGAGAAGGCAGAAAACCTACTTCCGACTTGTGCGAGAAGGGAAAATATATATATTGTATATATATTGACAGTAAGCTAGAAGTCGCGACTCGACAAAGGAGAAAAGAGCTTAGGGAAAAAGTTTTCCTCTGAAATATATATGACGTTGGTATTAGAGAAGATGTAGTGTCATTCTTCGATACAGTATCAAATAGTTACAACAGTGAATATAATAAAAATACATCACCGAAAATATATAGTAGTAAATGATACAGAGTTATGAAATAAATTTTAAAAGATCATGTAGTATAATTATTAATAAAAATAAATAAACCCTTATGTACTGTATATTTAGAATAACTGAGTAGGCAGGAGAAAGCGAAAAATCTTTCGTAGATACTCTATATTTAAACTTTCAAAAATCAATCTATACGTAACAATAAGAATTAATAAGAAGATATAACCTTAAGCTCATCTCTGATATCTTTTAGTTTTATGTCGCTTTCTACTTTTGCAAAATACTATATGACTAAACCATTACAGAACATATACAACTAAGATAGAATCGAGCAATGGGCTAAGAATGGGAAATGATGACCGGAACCCGCATCCTCCTTGCAATATTCCGAAGTTGTGGGAACTCACAATTGATCTTCCAAGTGAAAAGAAATGCCTTACCAATGACTAGTCAGCCAGCATCTGATTTATATCACAAACATGATTTATTAACAATAATAAAAGTTAAACAAACGGTATTTCTGTATCAAGTTTTACATTTTGAAAGGCATACGTATAGTTTGTTTATTTGACTACCACTGCGTTGCATCCTCGAATGTTGTTAGATTTACGGTCTCACGATTTTGAAATATTGTTGCGTGAAACATGTGCCAGCAAACATTCTGATCAGATAACTAAAAGCTGTGCGAACTACGATAAATAAAATATTTTTACATTCAATTTTTTTATCAGAATACTAAATAAAATATAAGCTTATATATATATATATTTTAAAATTAACGATTTCTTCGTAAATAAAAAAAAACGCAAAATATTGTTGCTTTATACTTGCACAAGTAGAGCATGACGAGTTTAAGATATTGATAACCTGAGACATTTTTATCGTCGAAGTTTATTAATAATATTATTATACACGTTGTCACGATCTTCATCCATTAAGGAATGAAAATCATAACCCGATCGAATAGTAAATATAGTTTAAATAACATTATCCGACTCAGGCAATTCTTAAATAGCTCTTTTAACCACAAGTAACTGCCAAAAAAGATGATTCACGATCGATTCTGGCATATGGCGGGAAACAAAAAAAAAGTGGCAGTCTGTATTGTACAAAAATAACATGGAGTGGTCATAGAAATGTCCAAAGATTCTCCATTATATAAAACGTGAAATTTTGTTAACCTCTGTTGAATAAATAAAGACTTAGAATGATTACAGTGAAAAAATATTTAAATTTTAAAAGAGAAATACAATATTTATCGTCAAGTAGCTTTCGGTTAAAGTTATCCTGATAATCGCCAACAAGACATGGTAATATTTTAATTCAGAGATAAATGCGTATTGTAGATAATTTAGTTAAACAAAAAAAAGTAAACACAATTCAATAATTCTATGTGATAATTCATTAGGATCTATTCAGTCTACAGCTCTATAGATGAATTTTTTTTTAAAGTAATCTTGAAGAAAATTCAAAACGAGTTCTTATGAAATTAAGAACGAATCTTTTATTATTCTAAAGTATAAGAACAAATTATATCAATCTGTAAACAGTGTACACAAAAATTAAAATAAAATTTTGTCATAAATCTTCCAAACATAGACTGAGCGACATTGGAATCGAAAGTAGAGGCAAATATTAATTTAAAAAAAAAAATTATTAAATCTTAAAAAAAAAAAAAAAAATTCTTAATTTGTTATTTCTTCTAACAAATCATTTTTTTCTTCGACAGTATTGGGATAAGAAGAAAATTAAATTTTTAGAATTACGTTAAGGTATGTTAAAAATTACCAATGCATACCGTGTCATGGTTATTGCAGGAAAATATATTACACTATTTGAAATTTAAATTGATTACTATTATTATTATTATTGTTTACTTAAATTCCGAATTTTGAAGCAACACAATTTTCTTTTAAAGCAAGAAAAACAAAAAAAAAAAACAGATTTTGTTATTCAAAACATATATTGAATTACATAAGAAAAATTATGTGTTAAAAAATAAATTTTTATTGCGATATTTTATTTTACAAAAAAAAGAAAAATTTGAAATTTTTATATATAATTTTCCTTTGAGAAAAATTTACAATTCTCTTAAAGGAAGGAAAATAATAATAATAATAATAATAATAATAATAATAATAATTTCTTATCTCGCAATTTAACTTACAAAATTCGATATTTTCATAAATATACTTTTGATTTTACATAAATTAAACTTAACTTTTACTTATTTTTTTTTTTTTTTTATATAAATAAATTTCACGAGGAAACAGTAAATATAACAATAACAGTAAATCATAAACTGTAATGACTACTATTTAAAAATTAATTTGAAAAAATAAACTTTTTATTATTATTATTATTATTAAATTATTAAAACTCGTAAAAATAAAATATGAACAGATATAAATTCTGAAAATAACGACTCAAATATAAATAATAATAATAATGATAATAAAAAATCATAATTTTCGTGACATTTTTAATCATCAATATACGCTTTCACGGCAATGGCTAATTTAATAAAACTATTATTAAGACAGATAAAAAAAAAAAATTAATGTCTTAGATGGAGTAAAAAAAAAAATTAAATAAAACTAAATTGGAATAATTCTAGCAGAAAATATCGAATTAAAAATCGTTATAATTTTAAAAATAAAATTGAAATAACATTTTTATTATTTTATCAATTAAGACAATTTCGAAACACACTATATATATATATAAAATAATAATAATAAAAAAATGTTAAGATATTTTCACTAAAAACTATTAAACACTTAACATTCAATCAAACTGAACATTACTTATATTGGAAATAATAAAATAAATGACAAATTTTTACTAAATTTAGGACTCCAAAAAATAAATATAACCGAATTTAGATAAATTAATTTAATCTTTATAAAACTCTTTGAATTTTATGTTCTTTTTGTTAATGCGCTATTGTTAAAACTATGTTTTCTTGTGCTAAGAGGAATTACGAGAGGATTTACGTTTTGTTGTTGTTGGCATAAGTAGAAATGATTATAATCGATAGAACGAACACGGAGGATTTAATGTAATCAAAAGAAAGAATCCTGTAACGGTGTACCTAGAATCTATGTAGGATTCTCAATCAAGAGAAGTATTGTTACCTATTTGACTGAGAGGGATTTCAACGCAATGATAGACACGAAAAGGGACAGCATCGATGGGTATTAGGAAGTGATTTAAGTGGCAAGTGGTGCTTAGGTTAAAGGATTAGGGCATTAATTAAATCATTTAGTTGGGCTGTCTGTCTGATAGACAGTCAGGAAAGCAAAAATAAATTATACATATCGCAATTAATTACATTTATAAACGGAAGAATTTATTTAATTAATTATGCATTTAATTTTTTTTTTATTACGACATTTTTACCGTAAAATATTACGCGCTAGATAAACATTAATAATAATAATAATAATAATAACAATTATAGAATATTTTTTTTGGATAAACTTCATTAATAATATGTAATGTTATCAATTTTTATAACTGAAGAATTCGTTAAATTTTTCTTGTTCTCTTAAATTGTTTTTCTTACTTTAATTGTAAATATTCAAATGTAACTGATTTTAAACAAAAGAAATTAAAGTTCGACATCATAAATAATTTTTATTTTTTCCTTTCCATATATTTCAAGAAATCATGAATGTTCTTATCAAAAAATGATATAAAAAAAAGAAAATATTTAATTTCTGGTTATTAATAAATGTTTACGTTTTATTTATTTTATATATATATATATTTTAAGAAATTGTTTGCACGACAGTACTTCAATTTAAACTATTTATATAAATTTAAAAAAAAAAATGAATCTTTAGAGAATATATTAAATTCAAAATTTAAATTTTACTAGGCAATCTATATAAAATTAAATGAATTTTTTCTAATGCATTTGGTAAATTTTAAACTTTTGATCATTTTATATAAACAGAACTGTAAAAAAAAAAAAAAACAAATAAACAAATTTGATGTGAATTTATAACTTATTTATTCTTTAAAATTACAGAAAAAAAAACGTTTCTTAATGTAAACCTTACGGTAACCTGTGATTATTTAGATAAAAAAAAATATATTGTTTAAAAAATAAAAAGAAAAAAAAGAAGCATTTGAGAAAATAAATCTTTAATAGATTATTTTTGGAATTTTCGGACCTGTTGCACGAAGGATAGTGGGTGGTCCTTGTCAGGCATCAAATCCATTTATCACAATCACTGTCTGTGTCCGCAGCGGGACAATGGACAACCTCGAAGATCTTCGTTTGACGGCTTGACTTATACCTTCTAACAATCTGGATGTGGAGTATGAACAGCCTTAAATAGAACGACAAATAGTGGATATCTCTGTTATTTCCTTCTGCAGCTAACACAATGAGCAATGGAGAGACAATTATCGAAAAAAAAGGAGCTATTCAATGCATTGTAATAATCTTTTCTTCAATATAACTAGTTTTGTTCTTTATACATTTTTAATTTTTTTTTAAATAAACACAATAGATTATTTTCTTTTTAATTTAATACATTCAAATATTTAATAAATATATATAACTTATATTTAAATATAATACTATAATGGAAACATTGTTTTTAGTATTATTTTTGACGATTCGATTAATATAATTAATTTAAACTGTACAGAATATAATTTAATTGTAGATGTAATCTGAATAATTATTTCTATTCGTAAGGTTTTAAATTTCAACCGCAAGTGTTCGAGAGAATGCACATAAGTGTAGTTATTGAATATATCAAACCACTACTGCAGTATTTTACAGATTGTTATTTTATCTTTCTAGAATGAAAGCTGAAGAGGTTTAGCCTTAAAAGAACATTTATATATCAGAGGATCATTCTGGTACATTCACCTGTTTAACGATCATCACTTCTGACCAAAAGTGGAAATCCATAATTTGTTAGAAAGCCGACCCATTTAATGTCAATGGATGATGGAGACGACTTTTATCCATACCTTTCTGTTGTCAAAGACTTGCTACTCGAAGTTTAAAACGTCATAAAGGTTGGAAAATCGCTCGAGTGTTTTTATTGGCTGTATCTCTGACCTATTTTCTGCTCTTTTCTGACAATCGATTGTGCTCGACAGTAGTCTTTTTTTTTTTTTTTTTCTTTCTTTCTTTCTTTCTTTTTTCTTTCTTCTTTTTTCCCTTCCTCCTCTTTCTCTCTGTGTTTCAATAGGGTTTCAACGGGAGACAAAGAATGGTCCTCAGCATCCTCAAGGGAACTTAGGTTGCCAGAATTCGTCAGAATGTCTCTATACCTTTCTTTTAAAACAAAATACAATAACTGGTTTAGTTAAAGTTTGGAAAATCTCCAAACATTCGATTAAAGTTTTACGTAGGAGTTTTATATTACAGGTAGATTAAGAATGTTTATAACGATAAACTATTGAGCAAATTTAACTGAAAGAAAACATTTTTAAAAATATATAGAATATATTTATCACATATTTTCTCGACATACATTTAAAAAATAAAATACTGTACAGTAACATATCGTACTATACTATACAGTTTATCTATATGAAAATTTACCAAAAATTCCAATTTAAAAATTTATTTAATGTCTAAAAACACGATAATTATAAAATATAATGTTTTTATGATATTAGTCTGAGGAATAAATGAGTAAAATAATTTTATAAATAAAAAATAATCGATTAAAAACATTGGCTAATCCATTCAATTAAATTTTAAAAGCTTCTCATTTTTTATAAGAAGTTTTTATGGTACCTTTATGAATGTATGCAATTAAAAGGTGTTTGGAAATTTTAATATTTACTTACTACAAAAGCATTCAAAGCTGATAAATTCTGTATCAATTAGGAAATACGAAATCGTTAAAAGTTATAAAAAAAATATTAATTAATTAATTTTTATTCATTTTTTTATAATTAATAAAAAATAAATTATCAACTTTTGTAACGCAGTGAAACAAAACGACGCGAAAATTTTCTGATAACAGAAAAAAAAACGAAGCTAACAAATTCATATCGGATGAAACTAACTATTCGATTAATAAATATAAAGAAAAAGTCAAGGAGAATATTCTTATGTAATTCTAAGCTTATACAAGGTTTACATGAATATATTGATTCTAGATTGCCTAGAGCGACTGAAAGTAAATTGCTCCATTTTCGGATGATTGCAACTCTTTACAAAATCATGCCAGTCCTTGGTTCTCTTATCGAATACAGCTAACTGGTCATTTCTTTTTCCTTATATGCAAATCCTTATCCAATTACTTTGGACAAAATTCAATGTACTCTCGTTTCAAATAATCGTACATATTTCGAAAAATTACAATCGATCAACGAAATTGTGAGAACTTTTTCAAATGAAAGAAGAAAAGGATTATTATAAATTTTATTTATTTCAAAATGTAACATATGTCGAAAAATATTCAATTGAATAAAAAAAAAATAAAATAAAAATCTGTCCAACTTCATTATCGTTACTCTAAAATCTTATTATCGAAAATAACAGATCGCAAATGTTGAGATAATATAATATTCGAAATTCGATATAATTGAAAAAAATAATAATAATTATAATAATAATTTAACATTTTATGTTAAAAAAATTAATATTGAAATAGTTTCTCCTTCAATATTTCGCGTTATAAAATAATATCAAAGTTTCTTGATACCGTCAAACGTTGTATTGGTATAGAATTTGTTAACATGACCGCAGGATGCCATACATAATTCAGAGTGTGAATTGAAATATGAAGATATAATGTACTGTTTCAGTTTATTAAACATTTAAAAACATTACGACATTTATAACTATTATTCTTGCACACAACGTTGCTTTTGTTAACGCTAAGCATATATTATGCATACATTAAAATAAAGTATCAATTTTATTAATATATCTATCGTTACATCAGATATATATATATATATTTTATTTTTATTTTTACATATCAAAAACCATTCATGTTTGTCAAAGCTTATGTTGTTTTTTTCTTCGACAGCACGAAAATTATTCTTAGAATTTGTAAAGAGTTTCTGTTTGCCGTTTAATGTTTAATGTAATAACGCATAAATGACAGAAATACGGCGATGAAAATATGATTAAGAAACAGCAGAAAAGTGTTTAGAAAGAGAATTTAACAAGGTTTTTACTGAAGAAAAACTACAAAAGTAAACAGCAATTTAAAAATGTCTGAATGCAATACAATGTGAGGATTATTAAATTTGAAAAAAAAAAAAAAATTGTCCAATTTGCCGTCTCTCCAATTTTTCTTTCATAATTTGATTTATTTATATAAAAAAATAATATATATATTATTTCTTAATCCTAAATTACGGCATTTATCTTTAAAAATAATATATATTTTTAAGACAAATTTCTAAATGAGTTTGTAGCCATAAAAATTTTTAGATTATTAGTAGTTACTTAGGCGTTATTGTGAATGTTTCATAAATCATTAAAATTAAATCCATTTTAATTAAGAGGATTATATCTCAAACCAATATTACGAGATTAAAAATTAATCAATTCTGTTTCTTAAATACTTCGGAATTAAGGAACTGCAATATCTCGACATGATGAATGAAAAAAATGTTCGCACATATGACGTCTGATGAGTCATCGTTGGTTTTCCGATGTCCAAGCATCGGTAACATCTTGGAATATTGACATAAGATTAACACTTGTGATTTATATCGAAATTATTAATAGTAAAGGAGAAAAAAAAACTGATGTCATCAATATTGAATTTAACGGAAATCTGTGAGAGAATTTTAATAAAACAGGCGTGCTTTCATCGAGATTTCTCGAATTGTATTGACGTTAGATTTATCACTGCATTCAGCAGTATTAAAAGAAAAATATTGTTTCATGTTAGATTTTACTAGCGTAAAAAAAAAAAAAATTGTTTTAATTTACAGTAAAATTATTAAACGTTATATTAGAAGTTATAATGTTCTGAAGATGTGAAATTACGAAATAATACAAGTTTAACAAAAGCTCAATGACCTGTGGAACGTACAGCTGGTCTGACAAGACTTTTGCACCAGCTGTGATTGAAATGATGCTATAGATGTCTTCCAACCACTGCAGCTGGTGGCAGTTAAGTGCACGATTTCTTTACACTTCATTCCTGATGCAATTCCTGATATTAATTGTAAATCGTTTATCATCTATTCATAAATATGTTATTACCACCGGTTATTTTTATATCTTTGAAGAGTTTGAGAATGGAATTTCTGACTTCCTCTTAAAATTTATTCGATTTAACTTTTTGTTTTTTTCGTTTTTAAGATACATTTTTTTTTCCTACAGTAAATCAATTGAAAAATTTATAGATACTCTTTTATTTATTATTATTTTTTTCATATGGGAAATGTGGTTTATTATCAAAATAGGATCTTATGATCGAAAGGAATGTAATAAATTTTGAAATCCGAAATGATCTTTGATTGTTAAGGAAGAGTCTTGGACCATGTGTAAGATAGCTTTGGATATCTCTTATTTCTGATAAAATTTTCTTTCATTTCAGTCAATGCCGGGAGAAGAACAGAAAATGACAGATCCAAGAACTTCCGGTTGGTAAACACATATATATCAGAACAGTTCTAGATTCCATATCTTGAAACGTCAGAAGAGTGAAAGTGGTGAGACAAATATCGACATGTTTTTGACCGTTAGACATACCAAGCAAGCAATGCTTCCATTAGGGATAGGAAGCAATAACCATTACTCTACTCTCGACATTGGTGAAGTTAGTAAAGTTTGCTGGACTCTCGGAGATAATCTCGATAGTGGCAAAAGAAAATCCCCATGTCTTTCCGTCAGTCTAAGGGCTATTGGGGGTCCACAAGGGGCGAAAACTTCAGTTGTATAGACTTCACTCTCGACCTACAGCAATTGACCAGATTGAAGCTCATTCCTTATAGAATTGGCGGTCTTCTGTCTGGACAATTTCAGGGCAACAGAAGAAAAGAATGGAAGAGAAGGGGGATTTTTACGACAACAGGTTTCATCAGTCTGTATCCTGGATAAGCCGGTTTTCGAACGCCACTGATGAACGGCTTTGGTTTAGAAGAGATGGAATTGGAGAGAAGTTCTGAAGAGAGAGAGGGGGAAAAAAAGACAGTCATGTCGGATTAAGAAAGCGAGAAAGACGGTTTCCTCCTTTGGGAATATCGCTAGCGACAGTCTAGTCTTCTTGAATCTGTGTGACTGATTGAAAAAATTTTCTAAAAGAAAACTCCAAAATGTATTAGAAATATATATATAAAAAGAAATATATATATATATATATATATAGATGAAAAGAGAGTATTTCGCTTTTTATATTATAAGACGAGACATTAAAAAAAATGAATTTAATGCTGAAATTATCAATCAAAAGAACGATTATAACATACGGAAAAAGTACTTTTTAATTAATGTAATTTATTTATTTATATCATTAATCATTAACAGATTAGGAGGTAATATATAGCCGATATATATATATATATATATATTACGAGATGAAAGAAAAAAATATATACAGCACTCGGAAAGAACAAGAAATTAGATCTCGGCAACAAAATTTTTTTTTTTTAATTTTCCGTTTTCTGAATAACGAGTTCTCATTTCATGTCTGCTCGTTAAATATGTTTATTCCGAATTTTGATGTTCATGTTTTTAATAATACGCAATAAAACATATCCGCTAAGAAGAGTAAGTAAAACATCATCAATTTTATTTTTATTATCTAATAATGAAGCAATGCTTAAATTTAAAATCATTTTTATAAGTCTATTAAAACTGTTTTCTGCAATATACTACTAAGAAAGTAAATTTTATTGAAGTAACTGGGATCTTTTGAAAGCAAAGAATGGAGTATTGAGTTGATGACTGCCGGTATCAAAGTGGGGAGAAAGTCGATGAGAGATTCAATCGAGTGGGATTTCTGCTCATATTCCTCTGCCTGCAACAGATGGTGTCCTCAACGGTCACCAGTCAGGTACAGTGACCGTCACCATACCGACCTATTGGAAGCGATCGAGCGAAAAGAAGAGCTTTGGTTTCTCTTAACTTAGCCTTACTCTCTCTCTTCTCTCTCTCTCTCTATACGTCCTTTTTCCATATCTAAGCTAAACAATGACTTCTGATTCAATGCTGTTAGAAACAATTTAATACGCTATGTGCAAAATATCCATTTATTACTAAGTCTTGTCTACAGTAAACATCGAGATTTTCTAATTTCTATTGAACAGGTTCATCTAGAATTTTTCAAATTAAAATGAAATAACAAATTACGTTTAAATAAAATTATTAGTTTTTTACTTTAATATTATTATTATTTGTTATAATTTATTTAATTAAAACTTTGTTTAATTTTTTTATGAAATATATACATAGGCCTATATATATTTTTTTTTAATTAAGATTTGTTTATTTAGTTGCAACTATTGAAAATTAATTATTTCCTTTTCATTCAATAAATAATTAATGTAAAAATAAATATATAGCCTATTTACTTTTTTATAATTTTATATTTTAAACTAATTAAAAATATAAAATTATAATTAAAAATAAAATAATTTTCTTCTTTGAATACTGCTCATCCTTCCATGAGGATATGGAGGTGATATTGATTTTGATATTTTACATAAGTTAATTGATAGGGAGCAATTCTCTGTTCTAAATCTGTGTTTCTTAAATTGAATTTTGAGAAAAATGTTTTTAAAATCTATTTTTCTCTCGATTATAATTATATTAATCAATTCAAAATAGTTATACATTAAAGTAATGTAGAGTTTGATCATTTTCTTTTTGAAACTATCGTATAAAATTTCGTTACTTGAAAAATATTTGTTAAAATCTATTGAATAACATTGAAATTTAAATCTTACTATTTTATGTATAAATTATTCAGTATTTACTCCTATTTTAGCAGTTAAAAGATAAATATATATCGTGTTTTGCTAAATAAAACTCTGTAGAAGATGTTAGACAACAGAAACCATGCATGTGTATATATATGTATAGGTCTGCTACGATTCTTTTATTAAAGAAGTTTAACAAATATTTCATGACAATGTTCACTAACTAATCTATAAGAACTTCACTGTATAAAAATATATTGATTATTCTCAGCATTTTTGTCGATCAGAACGACAGCCACGCCTGTTTCATGTCAGATAAAGTTTTAGAGACTATGTTTTTCTAACATTTCTTTATATTTATCATATTTAAAGTCTGCTTTAAACTTTTATTATTTAAAATCGTTACATGTCTCAACAGATCAGTTTTTCTTTTACTTTGATTTTTTTGTATTGTAGTCACAACATAACTTTTTGTAAGAGCCTTTCACATTCGAAGAGTATCCAACAGATTTTCATATTTTCGAAAGTGGACGGAGAAAATGGAAAAAACATCTTTTGGTTTGATCATAAAAAATGTCGATAAGTTTAACTATTATAGCAATTTTTTTCTTCCTTCCTAACTCACAAAAGAACAGCATTATCGCAATTTGCTACATAAATACGGAGTGGTATATATATCCATACCCATATATATAAAACTGGACATACCTATACATAGCATCTCATTC
This sequence comes from Androctonus mauritanicus, assembly GCA_011317285.2. Taxonomy (NCBI): domain Eukaryota; kingdom Metazoa; phylum Arthropoda; class Arachnida; order Scorpiones; family Buthidae; genus Androctonus; species Androctonus mauritanicus. Next base: position 46,444 of record WUQG02433654.1, on the reverse strand, counting down.
CTTTTCGTGACAGTAACGCTAGCAAACCAATCGATCGTTCAAATAGTTTCTCTATTCAAACAGAAAGCTTCGTTTTATAAAACCAGAAAGGAAGAATTCTGTTGCAAATGAGTTCTCATTTGCTTCTCCTGTCAACACTGTTACTGTATGGTCGGTATGTCGTTATTTTTCGCACGTTGCCGAAGAAGAAACTCCCTTGGAGATAACGGTGAATGGTTTAACGTTTACTTACTCTACCTACGTACACTCGGTTATACTCGCTCTACATATTGTCGACATACTAAAAGAGATCACGCAATAGGTAAGCTTCAGTGTTCAACCAGCCGTGTTATTTCCATAACAGGAATATACAGGAAAAATTTTCCTATTCTCTCGACAATATCGTCGAACATTCCAAAGAAATTTTCCGTTATTCTTCAGAAAAACTCTTAATGGTTTAAACAATATGCACGCCCACTGATCATTTTTATTATTGCAGAGTTCATTCACAATGCTAGGAATCTTAATAAAACATGTGAAGACTATTTTGATATAGTTGTATTCCTAAATATTTTAATATTCTCTCTAAACTTTAACTTAGTAACTGAGCAAATTGGGAAAGAAGTAAGAAATGTTTTCATTGACATTTAAAACGATTTAGTTTACTCGTTACAAGAAAAACAAATCAGAATAAAACATAAAATGCATTTGTTATAAATTAAATCTCATAATAAAAAACACATAAGTCTATATATATATATATTTTAGTGCAGAACAGATTTATTATATAAAAATAAATTATTATTTTTTTTTATAAATAAGAAAACATTCAATAGATTTTGATAAACTTTTTCCATTTTTTATTCTACGTTAACTCGATACAAATCTGTAAGATGGAACAGAATAAGAAAATAGTTATCTACTTTTATATTCATCTGCATGTCTCTTTAAATATCTGTTTGAACGAACTCTTTCAGTATACAAAGATAAAACATGTTTATAAGTGAACAGAATAGCGTGTTGGCACGACATCTTTTCTTTCTAAGAAGTTTGTAAATTTATGTACAACGAAAACATTTCAGTTGACGAATTTGACAATAACATCATAAAAAATTACTTGCTACCGAAATTTACTTACCACAAACAATATCGGTACAAGTAAATTTCGTAGAAAATGGTTTTAGCATTTAAAATTACCCAAATAAATGTATTTTAAGAGATTTTCAGAATTAACAATCGATGTTTAGCAACTCATTATTTTTATAATATTAATAGTTTGACACAAATTTGTTCTTTTAATGAACATAAAACTTTACTAACTCATTATAATAAGTTCCATTTAACTTTCAAACGTAATTATTGCATTCTTATGATGTAATAGTTCTGTTATTTATTTCTTAGTTTATTACATTTTCATTAAGATGTAGTAAGAAGAAAAAATTAACGGTGAACATTAACTCGGGAAGGAAATTTAATTTTTACATAATAAATTTTAAGACGGTTCTTGTTAAGTAACTTAATTGCTTTAGTTCGTGTTTAATCTATCATCTAATTCATAGAATCTTAAAGGAAAAAAAAAAAAAAAAATATATATATATATATATATCTTAAACAAAAATATATAAAATAGTTATCTTAGAAATATGTTACAAATAGTGTTCCGGAGGGAATATCTTGCCACTATCGTTTCTAACATGTGCGTGATAAAAATGGCCTAGTTTCTCTCCTCTTAATGACTCGTAAAAGGTCAACATGATATAATGTTTGGTAAATGCGATAATTAACGTTCAATGTGCAAAACATTATAATGTTAAATTAAATGTGTACATTAATTCATTAAATAAAAAAAATTTACGAAATTAATTTGAATTAATACACGTATACGATTATTTTATATATAAGTAAAAATATTATACAAAACGCTTTTGAAGTGTAGAAAAAATATAGTTTGCTTGTTTTGTATTCTGCAATAGACAATTTTTCGATAGACAATTTATAGTCGTAGGCATCAAACATATGATACGGATATGGAATTTAATGCTTTATTTATTTTAAAGTTTACTTACCTTAATTATAGAGATATAATGCATACAGGAATTATTAATTTCATGTATCATTAATACATCACAAATATTTGCTTATAGACTTACCTTGCACGGCTGCTATGGTTAATGTCTCCCATATAGTCATCATGAATCGACTAAGACATGTTAATCTATCGGTGTAATCCATTTTGGTGCAAGCTGCCGTTATCTCTTTCTGATTACATTGCCTCAGTTTTATTTATATAACGCGATGAGATATACTTTTAAATGTTTATGTAGAAGATTTCAAGAAAAAATGATGAAAACTGAAACAAAAAAAAAAAAAATAATATATATATATATACTTTATATAAATAAACTTTTTTCATATAATGCCGAAAAAAAATTGTTTTAGACTAGATTAAAGTATAAATATTAATTTAATAAATACAAAAAAATAATAATAATAATAATAATTTACTTTTGTAAATGTAATTTTTTATAAAGCAGTCTTTTTAAAAGTATTGAAAGATTTTACTTGCTAGATAAAAATGTTTTCTCAAAACAAACTAAACATGAGACATTAAGTCAAACACTGAAGGAGATGAAAGGAAATTTAATTTCAGGGAAGTCTACTAAAGTTGGGATACCCTGAACCCTCTCAGTATAGGTACCAAGTGCCAGGTTTTATTACCCACAGTACTCGGGAGGACATGGCTGGACCATACTTCTGCAATTTACTTGGACGTATTTGTTCCTGTCTCTCTCGTAAAAACGTCAGTCGTCTCAGAATGACGAATGACGGTTCTCCTTAGGGATTTCTCGCGATCCTTTGGGATTACTACCTTCCCGTTTCAGATATTCTCTTTTCTCAGTATCACACACGCACCTTGTTGGCCAGCAAAGAACTATTTTAAATATATCTAAAACTCTCCAACAAACTATATAAAGAAATAACTGGATTTGTATCATATTTTATCGTTTGTTAACGATTAAGCATTTATTCTCCCCTCCAAAAATAGTGAATAAAGTCTGATAAAGAATGGTCTAAATAAAATTTTTCACTAATTAAAACATTTATCGGCATTGACAAACCGATAAAGCTTCTTTTATAATTTACTGTAGCAAATAATTCGCATAATTGCGGTTTATTACGCGTACGATAAATGCTTAAGTAAATTTTATTATAATAATCACGAGAGACGTATTGTTCAATTGCATCGTCTAACACAATCAATTTATTGTACAACTGCAATGGAATAATTCTCAAATCTTAAATGACTTCGAATCAGTAGATAATTTTACTGTGTTTACTGTACAATTGTTAGCTGCGAGACGTTAAATAATAGCATAGTATGCTACAATTTAGGAGAATTGTAACAATATTCACAATTTAGTATAAGTCATATTATTAATGCAGCTCATATAATGAATATTTAATGATGATTGCATCCTCTATATAACCTGTTTGGTATTAGGAAATCATTCATAAAATTTATGACATTATATAATAATTATAACAATAATAATAATAAATTTTTAAATAATTTTTATACGGTTAAATACGAGTGATCTATTAAGTTTTTTCGAGCATAATTAACTATTGCGCACACTAAATAATTAAAATTAATTCGTTTTATGTCTTTAATAAACGTTAACGTGGTTATACATATTCTGCATAAAAATGAGAATTGATACGTCTTGACATAAGTGAAAAATCATTCATAAAATACGATGTACAATTTTGTAAATGCACGAAAATTGTTTGAAACTAAAGATGAGGTTTGGCGATAGATAAATAGTTAAAGCAGTTTCGATGCTGCATAAAAACGAATGATGAAAATTGTATTTAATTCTAGAAAATTTTATAAAAATTAAAATTTTTTAAATACCTTATATATCTAAGATTTTTATCGTGTAAATAAATATAGAAATGAAATTCAATCTTAGTAAAGGAATTTGTAGAAAGTATCAGAACTTAAGGCATCAAGAGAGTTACTGAAGAAACGAATATTCTTTGTAACAATAATCTGAAAAGGAGTTATGTAAAATGTAATATATATATGTATATATAATTCTCGAATAATAGGCAAAACATTGAGATAGAATCAGAAAGTGGAAAAAAAAAATTGAAAAAACACGACATATTTTAAAATATTCCGAAATAATATACAACAATAAAAGAAGAGAAGATTAGATTGAAGAATTTTATTGAATGATACTAGAAAAAAAAAAAATGTTTAAACATCTAACTTACAAAAGAATCTGTAGAACTTATAAAAATAGCTGTACATTCAAGTGAGTATTGACTGCCATAGTTATAAAACTAATAATATTCATTCATAACATATTAAAAAGAAACACACTACTACTTAATTTTCTTCTTGTTGTATCTGCAATTTTTTATTTGTAAGATGATAAAATAACTTCATTCTAGCATCTATTTTTTATGTTGTTGAGAATAAACTAGTATTCTAGATGATCAAACAGAATTTTCAGTAAAGTAACTCTGGACTTTCTTTGCTGATTTCATTAATAATTTATTTTAAAACGTTAATGATTTCATATTAAAAAATTCATGATGCTTGCAATAGAATGTATCAGATGCCGAAGTAGTTTTTTTTTTTTTATATATTAATATCATTATATATTTAACAAGGAATATGGATAAAATATAATCAGAATATCAAGAAAGATAAGGATAAATTTTTCAGAAAGTCAATAATCCAATACGATACGGTTTGAAATCTTTCTGTGTCTGTTTTTTTTTCACAATATGCTATTTAGCAGATATTATAATCGCAGTGCAGCATTTTATCTAAACTATTTTGGTGAATGGTGAAGATCACAAGTAAACCCCTAGTTGGCAATAAGAAATCTTTCATCTTTCCAATAAATGTCACTATGACGATAGAATAAGAAAAGAATTCTTTTCCATCCAACTTAATTCTCAATCCTCGGGAGAAATTGTGACAATACAAAAGCTTTCTCCGAAGGGAGAAACGACGATTACCATTAGAGAATGAAACAAGAAAAGAATGGACAACTTTCTGTTGAATAATAGAGGCGACAATTTAGGATCTAAGACAACCTCAATGAATAAAAGGATGGATGGATGATTCCTCGGGCTATCTTTTGGATTAGGAGGAAAATTTGCAGCGTTGTTAAATATAATATTTTCTCTAGGGTTTAATAAAGAAATAAAGTATAGAAAAGCGTTTTCTCTTCATTTTCTGGAATCGTCACAATTTAATTTAAGTCAGTACTTCTTGGTCTTGATTGATTAAATCCAATTATACGACAATACAAACAACATAATATAATTTAAGATATGAGAAGGTCAAATGAAATTCGGCAATGCAATTAAAAGAAACAAAATAAAATCGTTAACATAGTTATTCACACATAACTTGCGACTCGCTATCATTAATAAATTAGAACGATATTCATTCAATTTTGTAAATATTTTAAATAGATTTAAGAGATAAAATAGAATACATTAATTGTATAATCATTTTTTTTTGTTTTTATCAAAGAGTTCAAGTTACTAAAATAAAGCATCTTTGTGTTAAAAAAAAATTCGACCAAAATTTCGTAACTTAGTTTATATCATTTGAAGTTGTTTCTTCACAATTTCTGCTAGAATCGAAATTCAAATTAAATTAAAAAATTTACCAGAACAAATTTCGAATTCAAAATTAATTAATTTTAAACTTAAACATGATTTATAACTTTTTTTCTTTTAAATACAATAAAAATTTTTAATTTTATAAACAAACGAATGAATACATAAAAGGAAATTACGAAAAACTATAAAGTCACAAATTTTTTTATCATTTCGGACTTTTTTTATTTTTTATTTTTTTGATCTTTTATAAAGCTACCTAATAGGATTTGAAATAAATTTTCTCTCTCTCTCTCTCTCAATTCGAGCAATTCTTATAACAAGAAAAGGATTTTCAATATTTCACATATTCATTAACTTTTTCTTCCTTTAAATTTTAAATCCGATTTCGTGGGAAAAAACAAAATCAGTTTATTCAATTGGGAAAACAGTTATTTATTTTTTTTTTTACATAATTTATATCAAGCGAATACAAGATATTCCTGTATCTACTCAAGTTTGTTTATAAACAATATTTTAACTTTATATATATAAATATATATTTTATAAATCGCTCACATTTAAAGTTTGGTAAACAACAATTACATTTAATTTATTTATCCCACTATTTACAGAAACGTAACAATAAATTAAATAAAGGAAGATAAAAATGATGGCAGCTAATTCCACCTGACAACATTTTTCTAAATATCCAGAAGGTAGAGATAAGAAATATTTTGGCAAAGAAACGATGGAGAGAGAGAGGGGAAAGAAGAAGAAGAAGAAGAAGGAAAAAAAAAAAAAAAAGACTACATCCTAACAAAAGAATTTCTTGAAGGTTGAAGAGATCGCTGGACCAAACTAGATAGTTTCTCTCGTCAGGTAGAAAGTTCTGCCGGAGGTCGCGATAACCGTTTCGAGTTGGTGTTATCGGTGGTTGAGTTTTTGGTAAAAGCCAACGATCGCACACGACACCCCAAGGAATTTTGAAAAAAATAACAACGTAAACTATATTTTCTGATACCTTATTTGCTCTCCCAAAAGTAATAATTTACAATATCGAGAAAAATTGCTTTTTAATAATGTTTACAATCGAGATTAAAAAAAAAACAAAGTCACTCACCCAACTTTACTTAACCAAAACCACTACTAGACTTTGATCCATTAATTAATGCTTAAAATATTACTCGATAACCCGAAAAATGAAGAAGCAAAAAAAAAAAAAGAAAAAAAAACAAACAAACAAACGAGTCGAATTCAATTTAAATAATTTTTATATACTCGCCATATTAATTAAAATGAACTTTATCATAAAATTAAAAATCTTAATTATGTTAGACTAGATAAAACAATTTTTATTAATTATAGAATTAAATAGGCGTAACGTTAATTTCCGAAACGTGTGTGTATGTGAGTGTGTAAATGCGAATTTAAAATAGAATTTTATTTTACAAATTTCTTATTAATAATTATATTAAAAAAAATTTTTTTTTTAATGTATGAATTACTTGAGCGTTACGGCTATTGTATTATTCATGGTGTACAATAATAAACAATACTCTTTCATGTTTACTTAAGTAAAAACAATAAAATTAAACTTAATGTGAAAGTAATTAGCTACCTGTAATTGGAAACTTTGTTTATTATTGCAATTAGCATTGTTATAAGTTAAACTACAAATTATATTGACAGTTTAAACCTTAATTATAATTTATTATCAGGAAATTAAAATTGACAATTAGTTTGTAGTTTATAACTAATATTCCAGTAAACAAATAATTTAATTTAAAAAATAAAAAAGTGAAAACTTTTTCCGGTAATATATAAAACGTCTCTCTCTTTTTCAGATTTTTTACGTTGTCAACTTTTAATGGAAAAGAATTTGAAATCAGTAGAATTTTTTCATTACAACTTATTCTTTTCTAACTATTTTAAGTTTAATTCCATTTCCATTTCCAGCAATGGATACAGAGAAAAGAAGAAGAGGAAGAAGTAAGAAAGGAAAAAAATAAAAATAAAATGGCAGAATGGGACAGGTATGAGCTTAACAAAAGGTCTCGCCGAGAAAGATTGTCCATAATGGAAACAAAAAGTCCGAAAGCGAACTAATACCATTTATTCCGCTATTACCTTAGAAGGGAAGAACTTAAATCAATCAAGTGTGGACGGTTTCTGTCCCCACACACCAGTTCTCGACCTAGCTTACTTTTCATTAAGAACTGAATCCTCTTAGATGTAAGACTTGGAAACGTAAGAGACGAGGAAACAGCTAATCCTCCTTCACCGTCGCAATTGTTTCTGACTCTCTTTTTTCATCACCAGTTTTCTTTTCATAAGTTTCTTGGTGTATCTTATTTGATCAGGTTGCCTAGCTTATTATGTAAATAAAGATTTATTCTAGAAAATTATATCATTTTTATAGAATGTATAATTTTTACTTGTTTTCTTTAAAAAAAAAAAAAAAAATCTACTATTTAAAAAGAAAGTTTGTTAAAATTATCGATATAAAAATATAAGTTAACGTTTTAAAATCTCATGAAATATTAATATTATTTACTAATAAATTTTTTTCTTTTATTTATTAACAACTTAGGACGACTTTGAATAATTTATTTGTTTAAACTTTTAAGTTAAAAAAAGAAAGAAAAGAAAATAAAATTTAATTAAAACATAGACATTTTCTTTATTTATAAAATTGAGAAGTTTCTTGTAATTTTGTGGCCGATTTCTTTTCATAGTTTAGCTTTTGCATGCATGATGATTAAATGTAATTTTAAGACAGCAACATTTTAATGCAAATTTCCATAATTAATTTTATGAAATATTAAATGTAAATTTTATTCAAAAGAAAATATTTAAGTTAAAAAAAAAAAATTAAATATTTTTATTTAAAAAGAAAAAGTTATTTCGTTCGTAATTGTATTAAAAATAATGGGAACTCTTCCAATTACAACAATTATTCTAGGTGAAAGAAAGATGGTACAATTTTTTTTATTTTTATTTTTAATGAATTTTTTAAAATGATAGAAAATAATTTTTTATAGGAAAAAAAAAAATATATCTATATATATATACATAAATACAGTATATAGACTTTTTTTTTCGATTCAGAACAGTTTTATTCGTCGAAAATAATTAAAAATTTAATTTTCCCCGATATTTACGTATGATAATAATATAATAAAAATTTGTGTCATTACTTCCAATTCATTAATATTAAAAAGCAGATTAAATTCATTTGAAAAATGTGAAAGAAATTCCGATAAACAAGACTCAGTTGAGAGTAACGAGTTTTTTTTTCCCCCTTCGTCCTTTCATAAAAGATGTTAAGTTTTATTTTACGTTGACACAAAAGGGTCATGCATCGTCATAAAGTAAAAACGTACAAATTAATGTTTGTACAAGATAATCCGACCTCATTAAGGACCGAATGGCGATTAAATGAGCGTGTCGGGGTCCCAGACAGCGTGTTCCCTCAGGCAAGTCGTGTAACAAGACATTAAACGTATATTTGGAAGTCATTTGGGAGAAAGGAACTTAGTGGCCGTGTGCCCCGTAATACAGAACATGTTAACTTTACAGCTACGAGGATTAAGGAAGTTCTCAAGAAGCGGGTCGGTATATGGCGACTGTAAAGGCTAAATGCTTGACTGGCGTGTAAATAGATTGTTCCGAACACGGCTTTAAACACCAAATGATTTTACGAACCTTGAAATTCCGTACAATAGGTCCTTGCAACAAATTGTTAACAATTTACAATAGCTCTAATAAACGATACGATCGTTTAAGGTGCAAAACTTTCGTTAACGCGAAAATTTTTCATTTAATGCGCCAGTTTTATTCACAGAATTAATCGACATTGTCATTTAAAAAAGTTTAAAAAAGTAAGACAATTTTTTTTTTTGGCACAGAATTGCATTTTTGCTGAATTTAAACAAACATTATTTTTTGTAGAACATTTGTAAAACGAATTAATGTAAAATTTAATCATTTCATTGTCCATTTTCTGTAAATAAAATGGGCAATTCATTGAAAATTTCATGATCGCTCGTCATAAACATTTATTCTCTTATACTGTCGAGTAAAATTTTAATTACTCTTACAGGATCATAAATATATTTGATACAAACGAATACAGTATTTGCCAAATCCTATATACTTGTAAGTAACAGTTTGCATTTTATAATTATAATAAGGAAAATATATTCGAGTAAATTAATGAGAATAAATGAGCAGTTTATTCATATAATAATCAAAATGTGGTCTATTTCTAATAATAAGTTCTACTTAGATGATTTTTGAGATTGGTTAAGATTTGAGGCGTTTAACGCTTAAGATGCGGTTCTTGGAAACAGGACTGTTAACCGAATCAGCGCTATACGAGGTCATTATAACTTAATCCCATTGAAGATGAGTTCCAGACATTGTAATTTATTACTTACGACCAACATATTAGGAGTTTATTGGGTTAGTTAAACAATAGAACAGATAACAAACCCGATTTGGTAAATAAATTTTACATTTTCGAATGAATGATAAGAAAAGAAACATTAAATACATTAAGTTAGTCGACTTATCAATGCATGCATGATGCAATCTCGGATATTGGCAAATTTGGCAGCATTGCGAGACTAGATCAGAGTTACTGACTAGAAGATATATCCGGTTTTAGCATATTCTCCTTCTTGAAGAAAAGCACCAAGAGTTTATAGAAGAGCTCAGAAATATTTTTCTAAAAAAATATTTTATTTTATTTACTTATTTGAAGAAAAACACCCTACAAAAATATAAAACGGGTGATCCCTCTTAACTAAATGCTAAGATAAATCGTGTTGTAAGAAATTAGCTCTATGTCGGAAGTCTTAAAATGGATATGGCTGAATTTTAATATATTAGTGTCTGAATTTTATATACAAAAAGATAATTAATCATCTCGAAAATAAGTTTTTAAAGAATTAAATTAAACAAACTTTTTATTTTCCATTTTCACATTTTATTAATACTTTTTCAAGGACTTTTCTTATATTTAAAAAATCAAACTTCAAGTCTGTATATTTATGTATACACACAAACTTGAATTTTTATTTTGCAGTTTGATTGAAAATTTATAAAAAAAAAATTGGCGAAAAATATCATGAAAATGATCATATTGATGTCAATTTAGATATAGAATGTAAGCTAATACGTTGGTAAGATCAAACAAAGATTAAAATAATTGTAGAATTTATATTGGTTTTATGAAATTAGATTTTAAATTTAATATGATTTACTAAAACTAAATATTAACTAGAAATACATAATATCCATTTTCTTGCAGTAAAAATAAATGAATATTTTTCACATAAATAAACAGACTCAAATTATTCTTTTATAAAAAGATAATCACGGTTTTTTCTCTTGACTAACTCTTTTCTTTGTTTAATTCTTTAACGAATGAGAAAACAAACTTAAGAGACTTTTCTATTTTGAAATTTTGATATATTTTCACGTAAAATTGCTTCATTATACTATTCATTAACTCAAGAGGCTAAAAATAAAAAAGAAAACATGTATTAGATGTGATAAACGTGATTAAAAAAAACGGATACAAGTTTATAAAAAAGAAAAAAAAAAAAATTAGCTTTTGTGATAAAATCTATGCGAAATAACTTCAGAAAAATTAATTAATTTAATGTATAACATTATTATTAATTATTTAAAATTAAAATATATAAAAGTTGAAAATTTTATAAAGTAATAAAAAGTTTGCCACAAACTTTTATAATTCATTAAAATTTTTCTGAAATTTATTTCTTTTAATATAATAATGATAATAAAAAAAGAAAATATCATCATATCTTGGCAAATTTCCCTTCTATAAATAAATTCACAATAAAAATATTTCCAGTTTCTTTAAAACGTTAAAAAAAAAAAATTATAATGGATTTTAAAATTTGTTTTTGATGCATTCTTCGTTAACTTAGTTAACTTTATTTTTATTTAATTTAATAATGGCTAATATATACTTCGAATTCTAATGAAATTTTATGCAACGAACTCATTTATTATAAGTAAAAATAAAAATTTGATTATTTTAGGTAATAATTTCGAAAAAAGTTCTTGGAGAAATAATTTTGAAAGATTCAAAAAAAAAAAAAAAAAAATTGTTTTGTACTTTCGCAACTTTTAAATCCAATTTATTTTTTTAAACTTCGGAAAAGTTTTCGTAAAAGATATACTTTCGAAAAATTCTTCGGATGGAAATGAAGATCATTGGCATCAGATGACAATCATCAATGTCATAACGCGTCCATTATAGAGATCATCAATAGAGAAATCACGTGGCATCCATTCATCATTCGTGACATAACTTACCAATCATTAACGAGTGTAATTCGCGAATGGATAAGCTTATTTTATAGGAATACCAGAAAATGGAGCGATAAGTTATTCAAACGCATCTATAAGATGACGATAGTAGGAAATGTATTTAGAGAGAAAAGTTTTATGATTATCTAAACCAAAACTCTATACGTAAAAAAAAAGTTGATACTTAATAATATCAGAAATTAATGTAATATCGTATTATAGGCCATATTTTCTGTTATCTATTACTTAAAAAAATGTTGTATTTTACGTAAAAAGGCAAGAAAGTTATAATTAATCTTCGTAATAATTTCTCTATCTTCCTGAAAGGTAAGGTGTTATCACTGGCGGAAAAGCGATAGGCAATGCAAACAGTAGAAGATGACATAGCAACTTATAAGAAGCTCATCGTTGTCACGAAGTGACTAATCTAGATGGTCATCTTCTTTGCTATCACAGCAACATTCTGTAGAAGTGATTGGCAAGTGTAGATAAAACTAATCTTTATATTGTTAATATAAAGATAAATAATTAAAGTAGCAAAGTATGCTTTCGTAACTGTGCTTCAGACCTATAACTTTATCTTTTTTTTCGTTTTCGTTATTTGAAACTAAAAGAAGTATTTAATAAAATATTGTTTAACTTAATATAAGTCAGGCTAATATTTGATCGACACAAAATCCAATATTATGAATTGCAATATGCTCATATTGCTCAGAAAGATGCGGTTTATTGTTGAAATATCGATCATTCTAAAAATATTTCGGATGATATCCAAGCTTTTTATTCATTAATAATAATTGATAACAATAAGGTTTCAATATTTTTTAAAGATGAAAATTTCTCCAGATCAATCTTTACATATTGGAGATAGAAAATTTTGCTACATAACCGGAAATGAGATACACTTTCACTTTCGAGTCCGGAAGTTGCGGAAGTTTTCCGGATATTGCACCCAACGGGAATATTCAGGGAAAGAGTTAGAAATTGGAAATGAATTTTCAATGAGAATATATACGAAATGTTAAAAGAAATTACGATGAATATGATTTATACGCTAGTAAAAATACATAATCTCGAATCGGATATAATTTATATATTATTTTATAGATCGAATTAAAAACGAAATGAACTAAATCGCTAAAGAGTTAGAGAAGAATGATAATTCTTTAAATACTAAAAAGAAGTATCGTTATTCTTTTTTTTTTTAAAATTGTAAACGTAACTCATTTTACGCTTAAACAATAAGTTTATACCATTTTACTAGTTTTCGGAACAAACAATTAATCTGCATAAAATGCATTCGCGTTTTAGAACTCTACCTTTTGCAAAGAGTGTACACACGCAATCTTCCGTTTGAGTTAATTGCATAGAAGGAAGAAGAAGAAGAAGAAAGAAACGTGTATACATGCGGGCCGAACCCACAATTCTTTAATCTCTAGGCTTTTAGAACTAGATTGGTATGCATTGATCGTGTTGAAGGATCTAAACAGTTCCGAAGATGGGCATCATCACTATTCTATTCGATTATTGGATCTTCACTTTCTAAACTTCTTTTTTTTCCACTTTAGATTAACAAGAGTTAGAAAAGTTTAAAACAAACAATCTTGTATGAATTATTAAACTTACATCTCAATGCTGTAAAAAATGAAACCATGGAAATTTTTTCGGTAGTACCAAATTATCACGTCTATCTACATGTACGATAAATATATAAATATAAAATGCATGAGAGTAAAGGGAATGAATTATTTAAAAAACTCTGGCTGATATTATACTATCTAACTATATACAGTGAATTTCTTCCGCAATCGAAAATGGTCATCATGTTTCAAATACACCAACAGTATATATTCAATAATGTCTTTGTTTGCTATTTGAATATCGGAAATTTGATGCAATGTACTCATGGATGACAACATTTAATGACGGTAGTAATGAAGTTGTTCGTCTGACTACACGCAAGAGAGAAAACGGGTCATTAAACGTCACCGCGTCATTATTTACTCGGATACAAGCATTCAGTTTATCTCATTAGTCAGAAACACGTTGAAAACGAAAAAGGACAGAGAAATTACTAAAAAACTACGAAAGTTGATACATTCTACGTACCAAAAAGAAGTAATAAATTTTGTTTTCGCAATATATAACTGCAAAGAAAATTATTGCCAGAGAGTTATTTACACTATTCAGTAGGCTCAAATGGGTATAAAGTATAACATGTATCTGTGAAAGTACCAACGCTTTTTTTTTATTTTTTCTACTTTTTTAAACTTGATGATCATCGAAGAAACTTGTCGTCAATTACTTTAAGGAGAGGAGATGGCTAAACAAGCCCTTAGGTGAGTATTTAATTATCTTCAATTAGTGATGTAGTTAAACCTTAAACGTACAATGTGATTTTCTTTCTTTCTAGGAACATTTGTTTCTTAAGCAAAGAGAATCCTGAAAGTTTCATCTTTTTGGCTCATGTTCAAATAGGATAATTAGAATAGACTAAAATATTCATATAAAAAAATTTCGAAGGGGGAGGGGAAAAAACATTCAATTAAATGAATATTTAAAAAGTTTTTTAGAATTTTTTCATTCATAACAAAAAAATATATATGTATTTTTTGAATAATATAAAAGAATATATATCATTAATATTGTTTGTTCATTAAAAATATAATTGGCATATTGTTCTATTTAATTATAGCAAGAATAAATTTAGTAAAAGTTTTTTTTTTATTTATTTTTTTCTCAGTTCGACAACTTTTGTTGTATAGCAGTTCTTTCTCGAAATTTTTCTTTGCAAACATTTCAAGCACCATTGAACGCGTGTCTACCGTGGTCAAAAAAGTTTGGAAGCTTTTTCACTGAATTTTCATTCAATCATAAAAAAAAATAAGCTAACAACCTGTTCGTTCTTTAAATATCGTTAACAAGCTTAACAATAATTTTGTTTTTTGATTATATATATTTATTTTAAATGAATTATTTGAATTTATCTAAACTAAATACATAACCAAAAAGAAAATTATTGTGAAGCTATTATTGCATTAAAAATTATTCGTGAATACATTTAAATAAATTAAAATCGATATCAGTAGAAATAATTTAGTTCGGTTTACGTAAAATATAATTATCTTAAGACGAGTATTGGCATAAAAAAAATATTATATTATTCTCATTTTTCTACATGAACCGCATTAGTGAAAGAAAAAAAAAATAAAAGAATACAGTACGTTGTAACTCGCTACTAATGATTCAGCAAACCACCTGTCCTTATCTCAAAGCAGCTTCTTAAAGTGGCTTCTGTCCAACGTGTCCTGGTCACTATTGTATGTCATTCAAGGAAAGGCACAAAACGGAACAAATTGTGTTGCTTGAAAGGTTCTCGACAAGTAGAATTTTCGGATTGACGAATAAAAAAATATGAACTGTTTCTTTTAGTTTTGTATAAGGTTGTTCATTTTATATAATTGATGTTGTTATAGTAAACTCCAGGAATGTAATCCAATTATATATCACACTTCTTTAAAAAAAAGTAATTTTTTTTTTTTATAATTTTATTTACCGCTATCAGTTATATTTTATGTGCAATAAAAATTCAATAATGACCGAGAGAGTGAAACGATCATGAATAGAAAAGAAAGTAATTGAGACTAATTCACTTTTCTTTATTCAAAATTGTAGTAGTATTCTTGAAAGATTTACTATTTATCCTTTTTATCGTTAATCACAAAAATTATTCAGCTATAAGAGCGACAATAAAAGCGTTGAATACTTCAAATGACAGAATGAATTAATACATTGAAACTAAAGGAATTATCTTCCGATTGTAAATCAGTCTACAATGAGATTGTTTACATGAAAGCATTCTTATTGTTCTGACAGATTTACAATGAATAATTTATGGAAGCATTTTATCTTCTGTTTCGAATCATCTTGTCACCAGTTATTATCTATTAACTTAAATGATACTTACTGTATATAGAAGATTGTCACCAAATCTACACAATATAAAAAAACATAAGTCAAATGGTTTGTTTCAAACTCGAATAAAGAATAAAATATTCAGTCTTCAATTTTTTTTTCTTCTTCATATATCTTTTATTCACGACAACGAATCAGCTGAGATAGATTTTCTTTATAGTTTCCAGAGTCGACAGAAGGATCTGCAATGTTGTTACATCACAGTTATTCATGCAAGGGAAAACTCTGTACTCATTTCAATTCCTGTAAGAATGCCAAAAAGTCCTCACGTATTTTATATATATAAGATACCGCTTTTATATTTAGAATCCTTTTAAAGTATTTGCTTACATTTTCGTAAAGGAATGCGACATCGTATAGAAAAATATTCATCAGAGAATCGAGTAATTATCAATATACTGTAGTGATCAATATCTGTCCGAATCATCACATAAATTATAAATTTATCAATAAAGTATCTTGATTAAAAATCCGTCCTTAGAATTCCAATGACCGGAATTAGCAAGCTTTCTCTGAAAATTAATCTCTAAACATCACGTTATTAATAATTATATATCATTGTTTTATTCAATATGTGAAACATAATTTTATAATCTTAATCACTGTAACATATACGTCATCTATTTATATATTTAATAAAACTCTGCTTAATTACTGATAACTTTATCATAAGACATATTAGATCTACAGATTTTAATCCCTTCCAGATAACTAATTAAAATTTTAATATTGTGTCGACGGATATTAATAACTACATCTGAATTGATATCTTATTAACAAAACATTTGTTTAATATTTGAACTTTATTATATTCCATAAGGAAAAGGAAATTCTAATTTAAAGTTGAAAAATGATAAGTAGAATGAAACCATTCATATCTCCAATTATATTTATTCAGAAATAAGTCTGATGCACAAGGAAAATCCTTTCAACTCATTATTATCTTTTGCTTTTATTCAATATGTTCTAGATCTCACTGATAAAGGAACCGCCTTCACCAATGAACACTATTTTTCGGGGCAAAAGAGAGAGAGAGAGAGAGTGAGATAGCGATAGAAGAATTGAGAAAGAGAAACAAAGTAATAAAAAAAAAATACTTCATCAACCTAGTATGAGATTAAAGTTTCTACTAATGTCCAGAGCGGAGCTAACGTAATCATCTGCGATGTAACGGAAACATTTTTCATTTCCATTAGCCGTAACAAGATGCAGCTGACTACATTGCATTTTGAGATTAGATCTTTGCATCAGAATCTATTATAAACGTATGAGGAAATAAACTTAAGGGTCTTTTTTTTTTCTTTTCTTTAATTTTAGTGCCTTCTAATAAATACAGACCAAGCAGAATACAAGAATTCAAATGGAAAAGGATACTTAATCCTTCAACTTTTATTAGCTGTAACAGAAGTTATATATTTGTGAGATTTTCATCTGCAACTTATTTCTCTGAAATCTTTTTTTTTTTGCGTTATGTTATTCATATGAATTAAACTATAATAACGACATTTTTATTTTGTAAGCAACAAAGTGGTTCAAATATTATAATTTATTACTATCAACCATATCACTTGATATATCTACATATTCAAATTTTTTTTTCTGTCCAATTAAATAAAAATTATTCAAATGTACGCGTCAATCATTTCGGCATTAACATCATTTTTTTTTTCGTCTATAATTTCAATAGCTGTTAGAAAAAAAACAATTTTTTTTTCATGTAAAACTTTCCACTCACCGAATAAAAATAATAAATGTTTTAAAACATACCCAAATTACATAATAAGTTTACCAAACAATTGAATAGTAAACTATGTTAAAATTTTATACTTTTTTATTGCTTAATTACTGTATAACAAAAGATAACTCAATAACAAATTAAATTTCAAAAGTATAGAAAGATATTTCGACATTTTAAAAATTAAAATAGAAGAAAAATATATATTCGATAAAAATTAGATTTTATTCTGTTTATATTTTGTTTATCTTATTAAAAAAAATTAAATTTCGGTTCGAATTAATATTGTTTTAAATTTGTTTCCTATCGATGATATACTGTATACTCGCTATTCTAGAATAATATTAAAATATAATGTAAACATTAAAATCGATAGTTGTTGATTATAACTTTTCGTTAACAAAACAAAGTATTAATGCCTAGGATTACATTAAATTTAGCTTAAAGAATAGTTTGTACACAAGTGGTCCATGACTTACATTTTATCGCGACTTTGATATTATAAAACGGTTTGGGATTAACTCTAAATGGAGTTTGTCTCTCTATTTATTTTATACTTAAATGAATTTTATCTCTATTGATATAATGATAATTTATTCATATTTATTTAACTCTCTAAACAATTCTAAACTAAAAATAATATATATATATACATTTACCAAAACTTATACAGTATATGATTTTTATGCATTTAAATATATATACGAATTATTATGTATTTAGGAAAAAAGATTTAACTAGTTTCAAATAAATAATATATAAAAAAATATATATTTTATCATTTTGTTTTTTTATTTTCAAGTAATATAAAAATATTTTTCAACTACCGAACAACACAAAAGTTATTAAACTGTTAACTAACTTCATCGATAAAATTTATTTTGAATTTTAATGACAAGTGGAAGGTGTTTATTAATTTATGCTTATAATAAAATTATGTATTTTAACTAAGTTCTGATTTTTGACCATAGTTGAATTTATAAATTAATTAGTCATGCTCGAGAAAGTCGGTATAAGTCAGTAATAAAATTATTAGTCGCTTGAATATTCTAATATTAAAATTAACTGCTTTTGTTGCATCTTGAATATAGAAATTATGTTAAATCTAAGTTCTATAGCAGTTTAAAATTATCTAAATTATGTATTCGGCACGAAGTACTAAACTTCATTTATTGCAATAAATCTTAGGAAGAGTTTTAAGAAATTTAAATTATATCTTGTGCACCTATATATTATTTTATATTTATATAAATATATTTTCAATATAGACATTGAAAGAATCATTATAACTTATGGAATTTCAGCGATGTTTATTAATCTATATTTAAACTTTATTAATTGTCTGTAATTATAGACAGATCAGTATATATCTTCATGATCAAAGTTAAAATCTAGACATAATTATGCCCTAAAACAAAGATGGACGATAGTCTATAATTTCCGACTGGTATACATCTATAATTTTCATGATTATGCACTTGGAATAATCAGATTTTCTTTAATCTTCTTTTCCCATTATTAACATAAGCTTAAATATCTACAAATTTTAAATGCAATTAATGTGAAAAGTTTGCAATAAAACTTATAATTAAATCACAGGAAAAGTTTCATGAGAATAATAGAATGGTTTATACAATATCTATATAAGCTCTCAAAAACTCAAAAAATATTTTTTCGTCAATCTTGTGTCATATTCACATAGCAGAACAAAAAAAAAAGGAAACTTTTTTCTTAAATAAAAATAATTCCCTGTCTTAAAAAAAATTCGATAAGCTTTCTAGTTTTTCTCTTAATTTCTTTTATCATATATTGTTGCTTCTAAAGTACTTCTTAAGAAGTATGTGACAATGATGTCCCGGAAAGTCAACAGTTCGATCTTTTCTACTCTGAGCTACATACCGTCGAGACTATTTGAGACTATTCTCTAAAAAGAACAAGACAATAGCAGATCCGATGGTTACGAAAAGAACAAAGCGAACAGAAAGATCCGAAGTCTGCTTGTGTCTATAGTCATCAATCCATCTACTATAGGCCAAACAATAAAAGCATCAGGGAATTCTTCATGCAACGTCTTACAAAATAAGCAAAATCTTCAAAGAAAGATTTCTAGATTAAAAATTTATTTATTTTTTTTCACACGTATTTTATCCATTTGTCAATCTTTATTATATGAGTTAACATTTTTAATAATATAAGTTTATTTATATTATTAAAATGCAATTTAAACTTTTAATTAATTATTAAAATGAATTTTATATAAAGTTGAATTTCATTTAAATTTAATTGTTTATATTTAAATAAGTATCTTTTATTGTGAAGAAAGTTATAAAAAAAAAAAAGTTTGTTTCGCATTGCATTATATTTAACGAAATAATGATTTGTTTCGTATTTCTAATTAAATTTTTGGCCAAGAGAACTTTGCTTGTTTTTGCACCATGCTAATCAAACTCTCTCATTCAATGTTGTTTTCGTCAATTGATTAAAGTATCCGTATCAATCTAGCAGATGAAGTTTCGAAGGTAATTTCCAACAATTGTTGACAATAGATACATATTAAAGTCATATTCAAATGCTTTAGGGTCTAGTCGTAGCATTTAATAAAGTTTCGAGAGAATAAATACATCCTACTAAAATAGAAAATCCTGTATAAGAAAAATATTTTCAAATAGTTTTTATAATAATAAAATATTATTACTTGTAAGAAAGGAAAAAAAAAAGTTCATTTACAAAAATTGTTATTGTAGTAAACGTTGTCAGATTTTAAGCTTTTCCTAAATTGCATGGCATATTTCACAAAATACCTGAAGGCATTCAAGGAACGATAAACGAACAGTTAAATTGGAACTTCTATCCGGTTTAAATTACGCTATTATCCAGGTCATCAAAGCCAAATTCACCTGGGCCCCTGCTATTTCTTTGAAGTTGAACCTTTTATCTCGAATGTATCTGAATTTTCCAGCTACCAGCAGAAACGTTAACGGTTTATATATTTAAAGAAAATATTTATTTTCGATAAATAAATACTAATTTTATTTGTTTATACACGCATGAGTTTTCATTAGAGATAAAAAAAAAGAATAATAATAATTTATCTAAGTTATTATTAAAAATTTTTATTTTTAAACGTATTAACAGAATATCAAATAGGATAATGGTGACGATAATGCATAGTTTTTATGTTGTTGTGTTTAAATCTAGTAACTAACCTAAACTTGAATTTAGAAAATTGAATTTTTTTTTTTTTAGGCAGAATAAATAAGCAGTTAATCATAACTGTATTAATTCGGAATAAAGATTTGATTTTGCTTGTTAAACGTACAGTAGTGATAGTCGAGAAGAGCATAAAAATGAAATATTTCGATATAAACTTACTTTATTGATATTCTTAACAGTAAAAAACAAAATAAAAAAATATCTTTCGTAAAATATTTTATATTATTTATGATAAGTACATTATTACAAATCAAATAAACTCCGCAATATCTTAGATGCTAAGAACAGAAAATATTTTCAGATAAATTTACTTGTTTTGAATTATTATTCTATCGAAACGAAAAGCGAGAAATTTTCAATATTTATCAAATATCACTTGATTTAAACGACTTTAACATTAATTGTCGATATTTTATCACACTGTTCTTCGAGAATTTTTAAATATATTTTACAGTAAACTGTAAATTAAAACAGGAGAAAATGTAGATGATAAGTTATTAATAATTTTGCTTAAAATTTTTTAAAATGTCACGAAGTCGTTTCGGAATACAACGGGTGTAAAATATGTTATATATAAATTTGTGTTAAATGTTTTCGGAATAGGTTCCTTTAGATAAAACAATGAGAAAGGTTTATATAAACTTGTGTCTGAATGAGACTCCTTAATTAGCAATGAGTGGTTTTGTACTTTCCCTGCAACAAAGTCGACAGACATCCCACTCATTGATAACAGTATCAACAGTTGAACAGTTGCAGTATCAATTGGTGAATAAATTGGTATGCCAAGAGTATTCTATGAATCTTTTCAGAAGTACAAAACCACTCATTGCTCAGTAAGGAGCCTCTTTCAGACATATGTTTATATAAACCATTCTAGTTGTTTTATTAAGAGGAACGTATCCTGAAAATATTCGATACCGATTTATATAAAAACCTTCTCGTTCTTTAATCAAAGTTATATTCATTAATTTCACACTGTAATACAGTACAATAGCTAATTTGTTAAAATTCACTTCCAACTATTTTAGTTCTATGGTATTCAATTCGATAATTAGATTTAAATTATTATGATAATGTGCTTAAATGTTCGATTATATATTTAAATAAATCTAATTTGGAGGAAAGATTAATGAGCAGAAATAAACTGAAATTAATCGAACTCTATAAATTTAAATTGGAATTTATAGAATATTTAAATGTTTGTTTATCTCATTATAACTCCAAAATTTATAGATCAATATATGTTTATACGAAAACCAACAAATACAAATTATTATAATGGCAAACTGCAAAAATTAATTCCAATTTTTTTTTTTTATTTATTATAATCGAAATAAAATTGGATGAATAGTTTTAGAAACAAAATATAATTAAATCGTTATAATTTTAATAATTGTTATTAAATTTTATAAGCTTTAAAATACTATAATTACAGTTCAGAAAAATAATTAAAAATGCAAAAAAAAAATAGAAAATGTTTTTTGTTGATTGAGATATAATTAATTAAATATTGAGAAAGAATATATTTTTAATTTTATATTAAAGTTATAAATGTTAACAAATATTTAAATGCTAAATTTAATTTGTAAAATTTATACATGGCCATAAAGTCTTCAGAAGATGCACTGTAATATCTATATCTCAATAATTATAAAACTTATAGACAAAATATTTTATGTTAAATAACGTGTGCATATCAATAAAAAACATCATAACAATAGCATTGCATGATATACAAAGAAAAAATATGAAAGAGTACGTTATCTATACATTATTTTTATATTTATTAAACATCAGAAAGCTTACGCTGCGATTTTCTAGTCGGAAAATACAAAATAAAAAGTAACTTTCGTGTTACTTAAAATATCGAATACAGTTGTACAAATTACCATATACTAGGAGATAATGAATCGAAAAATCCATGTAACATTCGATTGAGATTGGTTTTAGATTAGTCTACCTAATAGATTTTGATGACATGGGTGACAATAGATGGATGATATTAACATACAATCTCTCACAACTTTCTGCCATTTATATATAAAGTCCCGCTGCCAGTGACAAATGACAGAAACACGTTAGGTCATTTTCTGACTTAACGTTGTCTACCGGAATGACTGCATATTAATTTCGCCAATTGGTATGGTCGTTCACCGGTAATTGTTGAAATTACAGGACAACATCACTTCCCTCACAGAGTTAAACAATTAGCAAAGTCATCGTTGACAAAGGTGGTCGCCCGTTATCAATTATAAATTGTGCTGAAGAATGCATAATGTTATATATTAAACTAGAACAGAAGAATAAATAAGTTTATGTTACTTAATGGAACGTATCGTTAAAACAAAATAAAAATATTCAGCATATCGTCCGAGAAGTTTTCCGAAGAAATAACATTTTTTAATGTAGAGCAGATATAAAATAAACTGTAAAAATAGCCGTGTTTTATCTTCGAGAATTGGTTTTTGTATTTGTAAGAGAAACAATGTGTATTTTAAGCATTATAGCTCTTAAATTTGGATGAAATAGCGCCTGATCGCATGAAAATTTAAAATGCATTTACAATGTTTCTTTAGAAGAATTTTCACCTGAAACCATTTTTTCCGACTCTTAGATTAGGAAGGAAAAATACGTGACACGTGAAGCATGCACGAACATGGACGTGACATAAATTTTTATATGGTAGGTGACTAAAGAAACAAAGAAGGCAAAAGAAGGTAGTTAGATCCTGGTCAGAAAACTTGTTAAAAGGTGGAGATGAGAGTAAAAAGAGTGCAAACAATAGAAAAGGAGCTTGATGCCATACCATACAACTTGGTTTATACTTTACGTGTAAAAATAACAGGTTAGATGTAGAAAGATGATCACTATTCCTTGTATCACGTAAAACAGGTAACAATAGAAGGCGGCGTTGAACTTTGTGTGAAAGATTCAGAGAAAAATCGACTGCCGTGCTGCTATACACATCCAATCCCTTTTTATTTTCTCATGTTAGAAATTGGAGGAAGGATTTTTTTTTGCTTCTTGTGTTTTGTGGACTGGAAATAGAGTTATATTTTTTCCTGTATTTATTGTCTTTATCTACCGAAAAATATGTCAAAATGTCATTATAATATTTAATTTTATTTTCGATATCTTTCATTAAATGCGAATTCTGTTATATATGAAAATAAAAAGACTTTTTATAAAAGTCCAGGCAGACTTTCGAATTATTTTTTAATACTAATTTAACGTAAAACTCGTATTTTTATGTTCTTCAAATAAAATAAACGAAAAATAATTTATTATTTATTACGTAAATTTTTGATAGTTTATAAAAATATTTAAATTTTTATGGATTATTCATGCTTGAATGAAATAAATTAAAATCAAAATATTCGTAAAGATATCATCAATAAATAAATTACGTACTCAGAGAAAAATACCGAAACATTTTTCAAATTGATATCACTAAATTATTTACTTCGTTTATTTCTTATATTTATTTATTTTTAGAAAAGAAAACTGGTTCATATAATAAAATTATATCTTTATTTATTATTCACTTATTCGAATAAATTTTAAACTGGAAAAAAAAAAAAAATATTTAGCTATATGATTTAATGACAACTAGGCACCGTTTTTAATACGTGTTCTTTAACTGTTTATGACTGTTCGTAAATTTTCTATGACTTTATTCCTAGTTTTATTTTTAACATTGCTTATTGAAATGCAGTTGTTACAACTTTGATAACACTATAAAGTTGTTACCGAGCATAAATGTACGGAATGATGTACGACAGCATATGTAGCGAAATGGCAGAATACGAGATTAAATATGTTTTACATTTTTCCTAAAGTTGAAATAACGAATTTAAAAAAACGTATATACATAATAAATTTTACGCTTTTAATTAATTTGGTAAATACTTAATAATACATATTAAAAATTTTATAGATATAAATTAAGTAGTAATGTGTTATAACGTCAAATTTATTTACTGTCATTCAAAATGGAAATTTATAAATATGTATTTATCATTTTAATAAATAATAATTATTATTTTAGCAACAATTATTGAATTATACTTTAATATTGGTTTTCAAACTAATATTAATAAAATGATTAAATAATTGCAGATAATTATTGTATTGTAAATATTTATTTTTCTAATTATATGTTGTCCCTGTAAATGACACTTTTCTGTCTGCCTTTAGTGCATTGCAAATTTGCTATTGTTGCCGACTAATAACTGTCTAATATTTAAAATTTATAACAATAAATCGAATATAAAATTAATTATATTTTAAACTATAATTATTCATGTCTTAAATATAAATTTTAATTTTTCCTAAGTGATTTAAACAAGTTTGAGTAATATTAAATGGGAAAAAAAAATCGTTTAAATTATTTTTAATCAGTTTGTATATCATTAAAAAACTAAAACTTACAGAAAAATAAAATTTTTAAACCATAATATATGAAATTTTGTGGAAAATAAAATGATTTAAATTGCTTTTCACAGCTTAAACGAATTATTAGCATAATAATAAACATCATAACAGCAAATATTTAAAATAGAATTTAAATTAATACGGAAAATATGACTATTTTTATACAGTAATATTAAAAATATACATAAACAAATATATATGACTAAATGTTTGCCTTTTAAAACCTAAAGTATTAAATAGAAACTATACAATAATTGTAAAGAAATTTTATCTTTCAGTAAACAACACATATCAAGATTGAAGAAAGATAAAGAGATTTCATCCAACAGTACATATAAGTAAATTGAAAACAAAGAAGAAAGACCCATAGAAAGTCACAACAGGGCAACTGGCCAACTTGACAAGGTTGACTGGAAATCCTGATCCACGGTATTTTTACGAGAAATAGCTTGAACTTTGAAATTTCCCAGAAGCAGTGTGCATCGCAATATAAGAAACTAATCCAATTAAATTAAATTGAAAAAAATATATTTTAATATTGAACCAAATAAAAATGCTTACAATTCATTTAAAAATCCTTCAATTTATTTTTACTTACGACAGGAAAAATATACGAACCGAAAAAAAATTATTTAAGCTATTTAACCGTAATTAAAACATTCAAAGAAATATCAAAATACTGTATATACATTTTTTTTAGAACTAACTTTCAATAAGATCTATTCATATTCAAGTAGATACTGAAGTTTTTAGTTTTATTTTTATTAAACTAGATTCTATCAGTTATTAATTTTTTAAAACGATATAATTATCCTTATAATCGACAAATGATAATTATATAATTATAGTAAAAAAAGCAATCAAACGTATACTTAGTAAGATATAATTCTTTCATATTAAAGATAATCATCAAAATATTTAAAAATAGGAAAGCAAATTCATCAGTTTAATTTCTAGATTTTCTGAGTTTCAGTATAGAATTAAGATAAAATATATAAATATTTAAAAAAAAATTGTTTAAAATTACTGTGTAAGTAAACATACGAACACATAAATAATGAAATTATGATAGACTACGCTACGTTGAGATTGATTATAATAAATTTCAATAATTATAACTATTATAAAAAATTAATTATTGTAATTATAAACAAATATTTATAAGAATTTTATATATTAATGTATGTTAAGTATTATCAATTATTAAACATTTCAATGATAGTGAATATAAAAATAAAAATTTAATACAGAACTTTTCAAGAAAAAATCAAGTTAATGAAAACTGTGTGAAGGAAGAGAATTATAATTTAAAATAAAACATAGATTTTTTCTTTATCATTCCACTCATAGATCATCATTTATAATTTAGAACTAACCTCTCACTTTAGAGAAAACTTTGAAAAAGTTGGTTCTTTGCAGAGAATTTTTTTTTCTATGATTGGTGAAGGAAATCACTAAGTGACTTCATTTAGATTGATTACAAGTTTCATTTGATAATAAAATTAAATGTGAAACTTTAAAGCTTTAAAAAAAAAAGAAAAATTCAGTTTCTTTTAAAATAAGTGATTACAGATAAATTAGTAATAAATAATTTAAATAATTCAATGATAAATTATTTTTTTATTAGTAATTTCTCGTGCCAAATAGTCCCATCAAATTTTAGAGCTATTTGTTGATTGGTTTTATTTCGTTTTGCTATACATTTACTCCCATCGAGCAAGTAGAATTCCCATCATGACTAGTTGTCCTGGGTTGGGACTCGCTGGTCAACTGAAGAATGTGGATCAAATCACGATTTCAAATTCTTTTGAGAAATCATAGAATGGGGATCAGTGGGATTCGATTCGGGATTCCCAAGAGTAAACGGATTTTTTTTGTAGATTCCAAAAGATTTTTGAAATCTTATTATAAACTAGATTATTTTTTAATTTTATTTTAATTTTAATTACTTCGAAATATTTGTTTAAATTATGACTAAAAACGATTAACTTTAATACAGAAATATTAAATCAACGTTTTAACATCATCATATTTTTAAATCTTATTTTTCTTCTTATTGAAATCTTTATTTTTGCTTTATTGAAGGCAGTTGTGATTTAATATTTTTTTTTTTTTAATTTAAAAATATGAAAGTCAATATAGTAAATATATTAATATTTACTATGTCGACTTTCGCATATTTTTTTCTTGTTTATTCTTCTGTTTTTATTATTGAAAATTACGATTCTATATAAAAAAAAAAAAAAAATCGAGAGCATCATCATCTGGACTATTGAATTTCTCAGTGCGATTTTTATCAATTCTTCGTCTTTTATTTTTACATAAATACATATTTTTAATCGTCTCAAAAAACAACTTTAAATATTTTTATAATATCTTATTATAAGCTATTTACTTTTCTCTTTTTTTAATCTTTATTTTGTTTATTTTTATCAGTTTGTAGGGAAAAAAGTAATTTAAAATATCTATCGAAAGCAACAAGACAAACTATTAGCATCAATGCGCTATAAAAATCCAAATATCAATAAATTATAAGTGAAGTGGGTGATTTACATGTTTAAAAAATATTTGTAACATTTAAATGTTTTAATAATTTAAATATTTTTTATAAATAAATCAACAGATGATTTTTTTAAATAATATTCGAAAGTATGCATTATATATGAGAAAACTTATATTCTTACAGATATTTCTAATGATTGCAATGTCATATTCTCTGTATTATGATTTATATATACACTGCTTCAGATTTTTTGTACACTTATGTTATTTAAAAAATTATCAGAGAAGAGTTTTAGTTAAAAATAGGCAAAAAACAAAGGCAAATTTATGCATGGAAAAAATTTCCATAAAAGATTATTATTTTGTCTCTAAATGTCTTCTCATTAATTAACTCGATTTTTGGTCATTTTTGATATAATAATAAAAGTCATATATGATAAAGTGTATATAATAAGGACCTGTTACATCTCCAATGCAAACAATGCTCATCACCAGTAATGATGATGGCCATGTTAATATTTGTAACGTGTACTTTCCGAGAAAGTTTTAATTATGACCAACACGGGAAGACGTTAAGGAAATGAATCCAAGCCACTTCTTTCACCAACTAGCGCGATGGGAGTTTACTCTGTGACTTTTAAATTAGTTTACATAAAAGGTGAAAATGTGCGCTAATTGCAGTTTACTGTACATACTCGTGGTTTGTTTTGAATGAGATAATTAAAGACGATCTTTTCTAATGTAAACATATCGATGTTAATAGGATAAAATATTCGCTAATTTTATTTTATTTTATTTTTTTCTTATTTTCATTTTAATTTAAAGAATGCGTTTTCATCTTTCTACCAGAATAATTATACATATTTCTTTTTTTTTTTTTTTAAATGTAAGTTATATTTTTATGTAAGCAGCGACTGAATTTCGTAAAATTGTCTGAAACTTTGAATCTCGATAATGTGATATTTATAAAATTCTTATACAGCTACGAATTATTAAACATAATCTTAAAAATAATCTAACAGAATAAAATTATAATTAATTTTTTCGTTATTTATTTATACATTAAATTAAACCGATACACCTCATTAAGTAAATAATAATAATAATAAGTTTAAAAGGTAAATAGAAATTTTAAGAAAAATTAAAATTTATGCATATTAAAAATTTTATAATTTATTTATTAAATTTTTATAATTTAAAAAAAAATTTTTTTATAAATATATAGAAATAAAAATTATTTTTAAGAGTAAAGTCTATATATTTGTCTTTTTTTTTCTTCTATTAAATTTTGTTTATTATGTTTCAGTATTATTTTATCATCAATAAGTAATTTTTTTGTAAGATTTTATTCGGTATGTATAAAAATATATATATATATATAATTATGAAAAATGCGAAAGTATTAATGTTGCTGCTACGAATTAACTTAGAGTATATTAAGAAATAAGATGTTCTTTAATTAGAAAACAGTAATAATACATATATAAGACAGAACAAATTAATTTTACGTCGAAAGATTCTCTTGATTCGATAACTTATATATTCTTATTAATTACACTACTTTGTAAAAATGAAGTGGTTTTAAGTGTAAAATTCAATTTATTTAAATCCTGTTGAGACATTTATTTCTTAATTTATATTTATGAACGAAAAGATATTACCGAATTTTACATCAGACAAACTTCAACACGACAAATATTAGTAAGCTGTACAATCTCTTAAGAGTTTCGACTGACTTGGAGTAAGTGTGTTGAGATTTAGACACAAATCTGCGGAAATCCACTTAAATGCCAACTCGGAACTCTGAGTCCATTATGCGACCGAAATCATCAACAAACCTTAATTAGTTTGAGCTTAACAAATGTATTCTCATTATCCTTCTAGCTTCCTGTCATCGATCAGAGAAATAAATCGGATTCATGGGGACAGCTGGCAGGCCAAACACACCAGTAAGCTATTAGAGGTCACTTCTTATATTTATACCGCTGCCGGGAATGCATCGATTCTCTGTTCTGACCTGCACCATCAGGTGTGCTACTAGCGAGAACAAAACACCACCAAAATCAACTATTTGTTGGTAATCGCTCAAGGGGATTTGTTCTGATCTTAGACGCATCTGCTGGTTCTTTTTTAGCTATCTTCTTATGTTTCATTCGTAATCCTGTCCCTTGTTCTGTAGAAAGGTTAATGTTATCTTATATC
Organism: Androctonus mauritanicus; assembly: GCA_011317285.2. Lineage (NCBI taxonomy): Eukaryota > Metazoa > Arthropoda > Arachnida > Scorpiones > Buthidae > Androctonus > Androctonus mauritanicus. The sequence goes on along the minus strand of WUQG02433654.1, from coordinate 16,428 downwards.
ATAACATATCGAAAATAATGGCCAAAAAATTGTTGATAATTATGTAGCATTGCGTCAAATTTCCTTCACCATAATCATCTTTAATACCAGAAAAAACGATATTTTTGCAAATTATATAATTTTTATGAAAGTTAAATATTCGGTAACCAAAAACAAGATTTGCATCGATTTCATTAAATATGTATATAAACGAAATTTTGCAAGATTTGTTTTTTTTTTTTTTACTCGAGGTCTTTAGAAAATGTCAAATGCTGAGATACAAAAATTTGCATTGTAATAAATTATAGACTCAAAATATTTTTAGAACCTAAATCGAAAATATATTTATTTTATTCGATGAATTGTCAAATAAACTTTTCATTTTATCGACAATTTAAATCCGCAGTGGAAGTATATCAATGTCATAAAAGTTGAACGAATCTATACAAATAAATAAAAAAAAAAGTAAAGTAGTAGCATCAAAAATAAATAAATAATTTCATAAATATGATTGGAACATTATATTACACTAATAAACGTTTTTCTATTTATTATGTTCCGAGTCTGGAAAATATTGCCGTATTATGTTATCCAGATACATAACATCATAGCAAAGAAAGTAATAGGTTTGAGAAACAAATTATTGTTATGAGAATAACAATATAAGAATAGGTTTCGATTACGGTATTCGATTATACAGACCATGTACAGAAACAGAAATAAAAGTTTATTTATTTATGTTTATATATATATTTTTTTTATGGTTACAAACACGAAAAATATATATAACATAGCAAATACCTTCAATATTATTGACAAGAATACATTTTTCATCGATAATATTCTATACATAACAACATAAAATTTAAAATACAATATTATTAATGGCTAGATGAAATTATTTATCAAACATCAGAATATTTATAACATGTTATGATGCATTAAACTAAAAAAAAATGTTTATAACCTGAAAGAGAAATGTTTTTTTTTTTTTCGTTCAATACCTTGAAAATATTAGATAAAGTTATTTTTGAAATTTATTTAAGATAATCGAATTTACTTCTTGAACTTATTTTCTTGTTGAGTCCAGAGTCAATTAAATCTGCTTTAAAAAAAAAAGAATAAAAATTTAAATAAAATTAAATAAATATTTGGATATAGGTAGGTATTCATACGTATCTTTATAATCGATTTTAGGGAGATTAATTATCTAAGTTTAAATCATTTGTTTATCAATTATTCATAACTTCGTAAATTCGATTTATTCTTATAAAATACGTGACGATACACGACACACGAGTGTTCGGTTTGATTATACGCGAATTCGTTAATTATATAAATAAAATATCCTCAAAAACATGAGAACAGATGACATATATAATATTATTCTTGTTTATGGGAAACCTTTTTTTTTTGTTTTCCCGACAGATTTACGTTTCATTAAATACCAGAGAAGTACATAATTAAATATTTTTGTTAATATTATTTATTTATTTATTTATTTACACTCAGAGCGTACACAAAGTACATTAGAGCCCCCAAAATAAAAACAATTACTCAATGCAGTCTTAATCGTATAAAGTCGTTTGGTATAAACGTAGTTTTCGCAGTAGAGTAAAAATAATAAGTGAAGACATTTTAATGCGATATTTTATAAAAAAAAAAAAAAGGTATCGAAGATTATGTTTTAGAAATTAGTTGGAAGTAGTGAAACTGTTTTACTCAACTGAGAATGGAGGCGATTTTAACTCTTCTGGTAGCAACGTATTGTCTTTGCCATTATGAGGCAATGAAAGGATAATGAAGCGGTTAATTAGTTATTGGAATAGCCGCAGTATCTTGTTAATGATACGGGAACTCTTCGGATGTTTCACTAGCGACTTAGCTGGAAATAAGTTGGAAAATGAACCGTTCCTACCGATAGCGATGCTAACAGATAGATCAATGAAAAGTGGTCTACTAATGAAACCACTGAATGTTGTCGTCTTTCTACATAGGTCTTTCCAAAACCATGAATATTAAAACTATCGTCGAACTCATCCATACAAAATGCTCGATGAAATATCCTTCGAGGTTTAATCTAGATAGCGACTGTTTTAAAATTTAATACTATAATGTAAAAATTGCGTGAATTATGGATTTAACGATAGAATATAAGAATATTTTCTAGGAAATCGAGCATCTTTTTATCTGAATATATGCAAAGATATTAATTTTGTTCCGAATAATATTTTTCATGCCAGACTAACGTCCCCATTTACCTAAAGACCGCAATGAAGCCATATTAAAATATGCGACTTAAGTTTATCTTTATATAATTTCTATAGGTTCTTCTGTTAATTATCCACTTTTTGTAATAAAATAAGTTCGGAATAGTTAATGAGTAGTATAAAAATTGATTCTGTATGCGGTAATCTATTCTTGCACCGATATAAACGAGATTCTTAGGCAAATAAATGTTATAAAAAACTGATTCCAATTTTAAATTCAACCAAACTTTAAGCGTTAAATAAACAAAATATCTATAATTTTGAATTAGTACATTTAAATGAATTTATTATACCAAATTTTCGTGTTCTCGAAAAGTTATTTTTATATTAATTATCACAGCAAAATGATAATTCAAAAAAAAAAAATCGTCATTAAATTATTCTTTCAAAATTAATTTGCTTCAAAGCGAAATTACAGTTTTAGTTAATTAAGACAATAAATTGTAAAAATTCTTCTTTTCTATCTGGTTATTATAAAAAGTGTTATATATATATATATACATATATAAAGACTGCTAATCTGTACAAATTAAAAGCTAAAAGTTACATCTGCAGAGTAGAAGAGTAAATTTAAAGCGTATCAATGTTTTGTATCTTTGGAGTGGGATGACTTTTTTTTTCAAAACACTAACTGGGATTAAGTAGGATATGTTGAAATGAACTCGACGTTACTTTCGACTTAATGGCATAGGAACAAAAACGAAATGAGATTTGTTAACGATTTTGATGAGATTATATCGTTCAATTATGCTGTAACATCTTTTCGAATCTCTTAGTATTTTTAAAAAGTAGGGAAATTTATTTGGAAATGAATTTTTCAAAAACATTTCATTACTAGTTAAATATTAATAAGATATTTCTATGCAAATATTGATCTAAAAGTTGTATAAACATAATAAAAATTGGGGAAAAAAAATTCCAGTTTCCTTATTGTTCTGAAATCTAACCCAAAAAATAAAAATAAGAAAATTATTGATCAATGTTCTAAAATCAAATTATATTTATATATATATAGAAGTGTTTTAAGAAGTAAATGCATTTCCCAAGGATAACATAGAAAAAAGTAGAATACTACATAAAAGAAACCGTTTAAATTTGATTCAATAGTTTTGGTGCACAATCGATTACCTCTACATTTCCTATGATTTATAGTACGATCACTTTAGTAGTCTAAAAGTTAGATTTCGCAGAAAAACATAGAAAAAATAAAAAAAAAGAAACTTTTCTTGCATGTCAGAAGATTGATTACTTTCCTTCGGCGCCATAATGATCTCGTTAGGAAATGTTACATAATCTATTATGGCAGCCCGACAGGGCTCTGGGCTCAACACCAATTAATGTCCCTGTACTGAGTATTTCAATCCCTACCGGAAATATAATTGGATATTGGACACAAAACTTCTTTAAGAAACATCAAAAAACAACAGAAAAGAACGCAATTACAAAATTAGCGAATGTAAAACTAGTCCAATTTATTTCGAGCAGTTCGCTATCGTTGCTAAGAATAATGTTGTTTCAGCAATTTGCATACATCGACGAAAATCAGCCTCCGGGGACAGATATTCTTAATTTCTGATGGAAGAGCAAATTTCTTTTTATTTTATTTTATTTTTTTTTCTTCTTTCTTCCTTTTCTTTCGACATTTTTTTAACTTGTTACTAATCACTTCAAGCAAATGAACAATGAGAGACTTTTTTTGTTTTCTATCTTTACACGAGATTCACAATGTTTTGGCAGCATTGAAATGAAATCCATATTTTACCTCTAATGATTCTAATAAAACAAAAATGAACTTAATTAATGTAATATACATAGTCATGCTTTTTGATAATAACTATTTTAGCAATAAATAAAAATTGGACAATTTTTTTTTTATATATATGTGTGTATGTATCGATTTTCTCTTTAAGGCTGATTACTTTCCTTCAATAAAACATCTCTATTTTCTATAATAGATATTGTTAAAATAATTAAGTTATCTTCTAAGCTGTAATTAAATAAATTGTGCTATAAATAATAAATTTTATAGATAATTTTTTATAGCGGAATCTATCAGAACTGCTCCCAAAAGTAACTTTATAAGATGTTTTCCAAACATATTGCATACGTCTACATTATTTTATGCAGAAAAAAATATATATTAGAATTACATTAATTTAATCGCATTTTGTGTAAATTAAACTTCTCATTAATTTTAATGAACAATTATATTTTTATTTCTACTTGTAATGATTTCTGCCTGCAATATTTTTAACATTTTTATTAAATATTATTATTACTCTATTAATAAGCGATTTTTATACTTTTCTTCAATTTATTTTCGAAATTTTTATCCGTTTTTACTATCGGATATTTTTAATATTTATATAAAAAGAAAAAAAATCCTTTTAAATTTTATCGCATTTCTATGGAATACAGATGACACGATATGAAAATATCGCAGAAAAAATAGTAATTTGTGTTACTTTTACGACTAGCGATGTTTGTTTTTTTTCTACAATGCGCTTTTTATGTTTGTAGAAAGCAAACATAAAATTTCATTTTGAGTTTAATACTTAAAAATTTAAATTTTAATGTACTGTATATAACTTCCAAAAAAGCTCGCATTATTATTCCTGAAAAGACAGGACTTAGTTTCGATTGCTAGTTTATTGAGAATATTATATATTCTGCACCAACTGCATCCAGTTTATGTATAATTATTCGATTTTAATGATTTTTTTACGGATTTTTTTTTTTTTTTAAGAAGTTAAAAACTCTCGAAAAGTTATATTTCGACGACAATATAAATGTATGGTGGCTAAGGAGAATCATTAGTGATGGAAAGTAAAACTCGTGGATTACATTGCAATTAAGTGGAAATCCCTAGTCATAAATTCTCTGCAGCAATTTTAAATGTTTCCGTGACCTATACTAATTGATCAACACTTCAGTCAAGATGTCATCTAGAATGTTTACTTCTATTTAATTCGTAACGATATCTGTACATTGGTCAAAAATTTATTTAAAATAAAAATCAAGCGAATATAATTATTTATCATATCGATTATCTTAAATGGAATTGATATTATTGGATTAGGATAAATATTATATAAAGGTAAGTTATCGGATTTCAGAAAATGAATCTTAAGAAACTTTCTCCATTACGGAGATTTCGAAGTTTTCAAAATCCTTACTAACTGCATCCATTCTAACCTTTTCTAGTTTTGGAAGCTGTGTTGTAGTTACTACAATTTATTTTTCCTCGCCCAACTCGAAATTGTAGAAGATACGTTGATTCTCTGTTTCAATCCAATGTTGAAGAAAATCCTTGGATCAAACTCCCATAAAGTAGAGTGCTGTCTTGGCCACACATCTATTAGTACGTTTTCTATCGAAAAATAAACCGAGCGCACCTATTCTTGAACATAGATTATATTCTTCCCTTTCCAATCTTTTTGCAACTTTGAAGAAAAGATATTACTTTTCCGATCGAGTAGAAGCGACGTAACTATTTTCTTTTTTTACCTTCTTGTAGATAATTTACAGATCATCCCTTTTCAAAATTAAAATCTAATTTTATGAACGGTATAAAATTTTTATTGCATTTTCAAACAGTGAAATATCTCAATAATGAAATTACAATGAATTTGTTAACAAAATAACTACTTTAAATATTACGTTAAAAAAAAATAGAAAAGAAATAAGATAATTTCGAGAATTTTTCAACTTGTCAAGAGTAAAACTAATTTATTGAGAGAGTTTATGCTTAATTAAAGAAAAAATAAAACACGGACATTTCTACCAAACTATTATTAGATTTTCAGACAGAGAATCGCGGTTGACCATTTAAAATATAATTACGAAAGAGAATTTGAGGAAGTTTTTAGTTTTTCTCTTTTTTTTTTTATTGTTATTTTTAACTTTGTTATTTGCGGAATCAAACGCATTATAAATTAATTTACTACGCATAATACTTTCAAGTACAAAATAATTAAATTTGCCATCTTATGAGATTTAGGTATCAAATTGTTAAGAAGTTTTTTCATTACGGTACGTAAAAATGTATCAGATAATATAATTAAAATGTTTCAGAGAGTTTTTGTTTTATTAAATTACAACGTGTTTTAATATCGATTTATAAGTTTTCATTACTTTTTAACACGAAAATAAAAATCTTTGTTTTTATGGATATTTAAAAAAACAATTTTAAAAATTAACCGTGGTCATATACGACCAATACAGATTATTATGAAAGTTTCGATCGTTCGAACTTCTGCCAATAAGTATCGAAATCACAGTTTTGGGCAAGATTTTTTTCCTTTCTGTAATTGCCAAGAGGAAGTATAGGTTATATGGGAGTTATTCTATATCCACTTCAATGATCAATCTGAGGTATCTGAGATTGGCTGATACTGAATTTTCGGAGAATTGAGAATGGATGACTGCAGGCTATCATAAGGTTTCCTATGAGAATATGTCCTAAATTATTTAACTAGATCTATTCTTTCATAATCGAAGAAATCATATCCAAGAACAGATTGCTCTTGTTTTCTATCATGCAGAAATTATCTATGATTTTAATTCAAATAATAGTAAAATCAGCTAAGATCATATTCTTTGTAATCAAATATTACTAAACATTTAAATAGCGATTAATTAATTAATTAAAAATATGAAAAAATGCTAAAAGTAAATTAAAAAAAACACATTGATAACGAAAACTTTCCTTGCAAAATTTTGAAGATTATATACAATAATGTTTTTTTATAAAAAAAAAAAACAATCGTTTATACGTAGTTATACATTAATGGTAAATTTATTTACTGTGTAAGATATTTTCATTATTTCAAAATTATGGAAAATCTTACAGAATAGAGTACAACAATGAAAGTACATGAGAAAAAATAAAAATAATAATAATAAATTCAAACAAAACATACAATATAAGATCATGATAACAATTTTTGAAGTTAAATTAATTTCAAAAATCTTCAAAATTTTGACGATTTTATATCTAGAAATTATTGAAATATTATGAAAACATTCACGAAAGTATTAGAGAAATGTAACAGTACTTTAATGGCAAAGATTAGTTATGATAGTTTATTCATTAGATAGTCGATAAATATCTAAAAATGATGAAGAATGGATAAAATCTTTTCGTGAAGAATAAGCGATTTTAGTGAAATTTTTTAAAAAGTTTAAACAGTTGTGTGTTTTTTATATATATTTAGGACAATGATTCCCAAAGTGAAAGCGAAAACAAAAGTTGAGAGTGCATGAGATGTAAATGGGGGGCCATGGGATTCATTCTCGTGGACTCCCATTTACATCTCATGCACCCCCAATTTTTGTTTTCGCTGGCATGGGCCCCTAAGGTTCGATATAGACCACTTTGTCAATCATTTATTTAGGACCTATAACAAATTTAAATCAACCTAAGACTATGTTCGGATACTAATTCTTTATTCTAATCATTTTATTTAGATATTTATCTATTTTTAATTAAAAAAAAAATGTTTAAATAGTCTGTGCTTTTTACATATTCTACATTTCTAATATTTAAGTAAATTTTAATACTAATTTTAATTGAGATTATAAATAAACAAAAGAACAAATATTATTTGATATGAATTAATTGTCTGTAAGAAGTTTAAATTGAATAAATTTGGCTTAAAACAAAATAATTAACTAAATGAAACCATTTTGAAAGATTGTTTTTCGTCTGTCATCGATACTACGTTTCCTCTCAAACTGTTAAGGATTAAAACTTAAGTAAAATAATTTAGTACATTTTACTTTCCATAAAATATTAATTAATTCGAAACAATTATCGGATTATATTTAAGTGATTAAAAAAATATTAAGTTTAAAAAAAATTTCTATAAAATTTAACATTTTGTTATAATTAATAATTCAAAATAAGTTGTATGGTTTTTAAAACAGTAAATTAACTTGAATCACTTCTAAAAACTTTGTTTATGAAAGATTTATTATTTGTAAATTCGTCGAACGAATGAAGTAAATAATATACTTGTAATTTTTTTTTTTTTTTTTTTTTTTGTATAAAAGATCACGCTTCTTAAAATAACTACATTCAGAATTAAAAATTAAATGAGCATCTCTTTCCTTAAATTTTTTCATATTATGTATAATTTAAGTTTTAAATTAAAATATTGCAAAACTACTTCTTGAACTAATTTAGATATAACTGTTATCGATTCTATACGAATTATCAGTTACTATTCTACATGGATCAATGAAGAAGAGAGTTTCGAAAATTCTTGATTTGAATGAAACGTATCCAATAATAAAATTTGAAGAACAGTTAATATGAAAATATATCGGATTAAAGTTAATTCTTCAACATTTATTTGTATGGTGAAGATTGGAGACAAAATTTGATAAAATTTAATTATAAATCCTTGTTTTCGAAATAAAAATAAGTTAAAATTCGTTTCTGTAATTCAGATTTTTTCTATTTAGCTAAAATATTCGCAGAACTAACTTCTATAATATATATATATAATTTTTATAAAAAAAAATTGTTTCCATTTATGATTAATTTTTGTTACTTTAGCTACTTTGAAGAGGTAGATGATTATGTGTTCAATTTGTTTATCCATAAACAGCAACTTTAATAATCAAAGAAAAAAATTGCGACTTTATTCTCTTGGGTATCATTCTGTTAAATTTCCTAGTTAAATATATACGATAATTTCGTTACTCTGATACTAACATTACCGTAAAAAAATTTATGAGGATAGTTAAATTTGTTTATCTAAAAAATTACAGCCAAAATAATGAAGTAACTCTATATGTTTAATGAAGAAGATATAATAGTTTAGTACTTAGAAAAGTAAATTTTCTCTTTGGTTATTTACATTCTTTTTTTAAGAAAAAATTTCATTAGATGTTACACAACTAAACTGTTAAGTAAAATGTAAAAAATATTCAAAAAAAAAAAAAAATTGTTTAAAACAGGCAGTTCTATAAAGTACTAAATGTCTACTTTTCAAGCATGGGCGTTATTTTAAAATGATTAAAGATGAGTGATTAAAATATACTATCAATTTAAAGAAATATCACAGGTTCTTATTTAATTGTCTCATCCTAAATCCATAATGTCTCCATTAGGAAAAAAATCTGAAAAAGTTGAACGTCGCCATAGTTAAAGCATTAAAAGATGCCCATCGAGATCCTTTTTAATGGCAGAACATGCTTACAGAACTTCACGAAAATCTATTAATTAGTTCAAAGCTGTTAGTGGTGGCAATACAGACAAATATTAGACATTATGGTGATCTTATAACTATCATTTTTCTTTAAAAAAAAATATATAATAATAATAATAATAAAAAGGCACCGTGACACTATCAGATCAAAATTATTTATTTGTTGAATTTTAAATCAGTATTTAACTAACAGCAATCTGTTGACAAAATATTAATATAATACATTTATTTTCTGACCGAGAATAACAAGATGCAACAGTAATTTAGATTGACAGACATTTGATAGGAAGTTAAGCAGTTAGTATTTATTAATTTTGAATGTTATCATTTCAAACACGTTTAAAATTAATTCTTACATAAATTAGCACTTTGAAATACATTATATATTCAAGCATTTTCGATCAATATTAATATTAACACAGTTCAGATTCTTTATACCAGACTATCAAAAATAAAAAATAAAAATATGTTTTATTTTTTATTTTTATTTTTTGATATTTCGTAAATGAAAACTGAAATAAACCGAAATAAAATTCGATGAAATAAAATGCTATTTGAAGTTTCATCCTACCAATGTTCAATTTTCCTTGGTAGAAAATTTCATAATTGAAAATTTATCTCTCTTTTATGGAAGGTTGTTCTTGAATGGAAACTCACACTTCTCACGTTTAAAGATAACAAATGGAAGTTGATATGGTAAATTTAAGATTGAATATTATCTAATCATCTTTTTTTTTTTAAAAAAATTAAGGAACAATAAATAAATTTTAAATAAATAAAATAAATATCTGTAAGTTCTTCTTCAATTAAATAATTTTGTTTACAAGTAATTTAAAATGCATAACAAGATTATTATTTTTGGATCAAGCATTAACATATAAAATATATATATATATTAATCAAAATAATTTTATAAATAACCGATTTGTTAAGCAGTTTTTAAGAGAAGTTTTATAAAATTTTATTAATAATTATTTACTTCAAATTTAAATTACGTTGTATTATTCGTTATCACAATATATATATATATATTAGACAATATGAGAATCCTTAATATTCTTCTACTTTATAAAGCGAAGAGATGAAACCATAAATATTCATTATTTACTAAGATGAAGTAATATAAATGAGAAAAGTTTGCTATAATAACATGCAAAACATGAAAAGAAAATTATTATTTTTTTTTTTTATATCATAAAAATGCAGTTTACAAACTATATAACTTATATATATTTTTTTTATACATAAACTGTTTTACGAAATATAATTAAAATTTAATTTGGTACCGAAATTTCCATTTTATTATACGTGATTTAGTAAATATAATAATATTATACAGCAGATAAGTTTCCAGTTTTTCCAATTTCTTTTAATACGCGATATTATTCTAATAAAATTCCAAATTATTTCCGTTGAAATTGTATTTTAAAATATTTAGGAAAAAAAAAAAAAATAAAAGTAATTGAATTTAATGCAATACCTACTGTTTTTCTATTTTCTTATTTTTTTTTTGATACTGCTAAATAAATTTATTTATTTTTATTTTTTATTTTTTGGAATTGTTAGACGGTGAAAGAGAAACAAAATAATAATAATAATAATATATAAAAAAAAAACCATGCATTATTCCTAGCGTATCTGTTATTTTAATAAATTTAGTGAATAATCAAAGTCAAGTTTAGAATTTACGAGATCACAGATGAAAATTGGACGCCAACTTTTACAACTGAATAGCGTAATGGAACCCAATGGAACATAATAAAATTTCAGGACTGTCAGAAGAGAACGTTGACTAGTTTTCCTTGTAGTTTAAGAACATGTTTTTGTCTAAACCTGTATAAAATGTACAAAAAACAAACTTTTCGTATAAACAAAAACAAAATTTACGGCAAATATATATACTACTTACTATATAAACTTATATAAACTATTCATTGTTTTTCGCTTTTAATCAGCTTCATAAAAAAAAAAGAACATAATCAAGAAAAATTTTTAAAATATTTATCCTTTTGATGTTACTCGAGATAACTAAGCCATTTTATTCTTTCTAATGTAAAAACGTTTCTGATCTTATGTAGTAATTTGATATCACCAGAGTTACTTGCATTTTATTATTTCTAATGGCATAGATTTCCTTTCCATATTGATTAACAAATAGAGATGTTTGCGATATCACAAAATCAAGCAAAAAACAAAAGTCCATAAAAATGAATATCTTAATGTCGAAAATAAATATTAAATATATTAAATAATAATAAAAAAAACCTAATTATTTACGGCAGGTTTAAAATGAGTTTTAACAGAGTGAAAATGTTTCTTTCATTATCATGTATCGATCTAATGAATATTTTTTTTCTGCATTAATAGCAATTAAATAAAATGTATTGATGCGAGAATGAATGTTATCTTGTGCATGCAGAATGAAGCTTAAAACAGATAACATTAAGATATTTAAAATGTTTTTTTGTTTTAAATATTTATAAGATTGTTGACCGATAAAAAAATAAAAAAAAAATGCTATAAGCGAATTGTCGTTATACAGGGTGAGCACAAAAGCATTCCCAGATTTAAAAATGTAAAAAAAAAAAAAATTAAATTAACATGAATATCTTGATAAAATTGATATTTATTATGATTCAGTTAACTCAAGAATTCCAAAAGTTTATGAATTTGTTTTTATTTTGGCAAAATATTCCTTTCGGTATAAAAATTTTACCCTTTGAAACCTTGGAATGTTCTTGTGCTCACCTTGTATATTCTAAAAAGAATAAATAATTAAGTAAGTTCGCTATTAGTTTTATCATAATTTATTTTATAATATCGATCATAATTCTGATCAATTAAATGATAAGTTATTTAAAAATTAATCAATTAAAGTGATTCAAAGTTTGTAAGTTAAATATTGTTTTTATAGAATGTCCTGAGCATTTTTATAGGATAAATGCTTAGGACATACTTATGTCATCTTTCAGATTTTCAGATAAAAAAAAAAAAATTGTTCAAAAATCAATCATTTTGAAGACTATTTTTTTTTTTAACTTTAAAATTTATTTCTTATTTTGTGAATAGGAAAGTTATGTTTCTCATGAAATATGGTTAATACTGCAAGAATAAGTCATTTATCGAGAAATAAATAAGTTATTTAAAGTTCAGAATAACTCGTTCCTTCATTGTCTGCACAAATGTTGTTTTCCTAAGATGCAAGAAAACCAATTTCAGAAAATAATAATAATTTTGATTTACTTGTTAGAATAATTTAATCCTTTTTTCGAGATATAATTTCCATTAAAATTTTCTTTTTTAATGTTAGAAAAATTACTTTTACGAAATTATTGATTATTCAGAAATTTTAAATCAAAAAATGTCGAAGTCTATCTCACGTTTTATAAAACGAAAAATGTTTTGAAATTTTTATAAATATAATATTTAATTTGAAAAATTTTTTAAAAATATTTTTAATTATTCCGAATAAATCATGAAAGTTATTAATTTATTTAAAATATATTTGAAAACTCAAAGATTAAATAAAACATAGAAGAGAAAGAATATACAAAAAAAAAAATATATATATATATATGCCATAATTCTTTAGTGATTAATATTCGTTATATAAAATGCTGTAAAATAGAAATATTGGAAATTTCATAAATATAGAATTATGATAAAACCATTTTTTTATTTTTAAAAAATTGTAGGAAATTTGTTTTCGAACTGGGTTTAAAGGAAAAAAAAAAAAAAAAAAGAAGAAATGATTTATTATTCAATACGCTTTGAGATAAAATGCTTTAAATGTCCATACAAGATATAACCTTGCATTTTCAGCATCTTTCCTTCATCCAGTAGCACATTCAGTACTGCTGATTGCACCAATTTTTCAGAAATATTGCATTATTTGTATCTTTGGGTAATAAATATTTGTATATTTATTATTCTTTCGTTCAATTCTTTGTTTCGTGCCACTCTAATAAAAAAATATGTAGGATGCAAAGAAATCATTTAGTGATCCCTATCTATTATCGAGGGAAATGATGGTGAGCCGAAACAGATTTCATTTGAAAAAAAAAAAAAAAAGAGAGAAGATACTTCATTCTACAAGAGATGAAATGCTGCAAATAAACTTTCTATAACTTTTCAAAAATTGATAATGATTTGTGTTACGTTCTGTAATTATGTATTTCTTTTACGTTATGTAATTTTTGGCCTTTAAAATAAGTTATAAATTTTAAAGTTTAATAATAGAAGTAAAGAATGATGATGATAGACACTAGATCACTTTTATTTAAAGTATTCTGTATTGTCTAACAAAAGAATTTGTGAATAAAAATTCGAATTTGTTAATATCTGAACATCGTCATACTGTACTTATTTTATCTTCAGCTGTGAGGATGAAATCATAGAAATAAACTTTTTATTGCTTGCTGCACTTGTTATTTACGCTAATCTCTAATTATAATTGCTTGTATCTGGTCTATTTTTTTGCTTCTCCCAACATTTATCTGTGGCACTGTGTCCAGTCTGATATAACAAATCGATCATGAATGGTTGTAGAAGTAAATAAATGTTCAATTTATATTGAAAGGTATATTCCGTGACTATTGAATCCGTTTACCGTATTCAATAATACTTGTCCAAAAAATACCAGAATAGCTACCTTGTTAAGATAGTATTTGTTCTGGATTCTCTCAAATATATATTCTTCAAGCTTCGTTAAAAAATATTTTTAACTGTCAAAAAAAGCCTATATTTATCTACTACAGTTTGTGAATGATATGCGGTGGCAGACAAAGCATGATGTTATTCGGTATTACCCTCTTTTAAAGATGAAAGATCAGAACAATGTGATTCGTGTCCATCCGCGCCTGACAGCAGTAGCTAATGACATAGCTGCTTTGCTACTTTCACAGCGGATTGCATATTTCCATTCAACCATTTACATCAGTCTATTGTTCGTCGGCGATTACTATCTACCTATAAAAGTGCATCGGATAAGAAATTTTAAAGTTTAAAGAAGGCAATGAAATTACAATATTTACTTGAACAAACGTAGAATAATCTCTTTTCTTATGTTTATTTATATTGCATATTTTTCTTTCTTTAAATTAAATTCTACATTTGTTTTCCTATCGCAGTGATGTGTCTTTATGTTCTACTGAATTTTCGACTTTATTCAAACATTAATCATAAGGATAAACTATTCAAATATGGAACCAACAAGTCGTTTTTCGAATGAATATGTGTGATTGATGTTCCGATTAATATTACACAAAATATATATATATTTTTATACATTATGAAAATACTGTTTAGTATTTTAAATGTAATTTTTATGAATACAGTACTAGAATTTTTTTTTATTTTTTCAAATTGAACAACGAGTTGTTTAAGGTTTTCAATAAATTTGCTAAACAAATCATCTAAATAGATTTATGAATAATTATTTTAACTTTTTATTAAAATGTTGCCAAAATTAATTATACAAATTCATTGAAATTTTCAGTTTGCCATCGTATGTAATTTTTCAATCTTATTTTATTTACAAATACGGTATGAAATCCTGACAACAAATTTTAATAAAAAATAATATATTAATTTAATATTTATGAAAAAAATAACAATTTCATTAACTTAATAATATCTAAAATAAAAACATAATTTAAGTAGATAATACTGTCAAAGTAGAGATAGGAGGAAAGAGGGCCATTGTTATTTTACTCAATTAGTCATTAAGTGGCAGGAAATAACAAACGTTCCAGTAGAAAAGAATGTGACTCCATTCATTAAATAAGTCATGATCGAGGAGATAGACAAGCAAGAACATAGATTAGATTTATACTGTAAGATATCAAGTAATTTTATTTAGAAAGAGACAGCTAGTTGTATGCAAGTAGACGGTGAATCATGTAATGATAGACAGTTGGATCATAGAAAACGGTTGATTATGCTATAATGCATGAATAATTGCGGCACGAACTTGCTATTTTTACAAAAAACAATGCATGTTTTCATTATTGAGTTCTGTTTTATGTCTGTATTATACCAGAATTCGTCTTTTTTAAGACACGAGTGCCAAATAAATAGCTAAGATTCAATCTTATCAATCGCTTTCACTCAATAGCTGGACTGCATATCAATGACACTTCAGAAAATTCTTTTGTCTTATCTCAGCAAACACAAATAATTTGCTATATAATAGGAAGTCATTTCCAATTATTTTTGTGAATAAGTAAACCAAGATGATGAGTTAAAATTACAAATTACTGTCATTTCGTATAAATTTCAAATTAATATCAAGTTAAATGAGAATGAATTTTCAGTAATGATAATGCTTAAATTGTTATATTATATAATTTGAGTCAATAATAGAAGGACTATTATTGTTTACAAATTAAAATAAATACCATTTCATTAATTTCCTTATGTTTAATAATTCAAACAGTCGTCAAATTTACTATACTACTCTCATATTAATCAGGCAAAATTTGAATGAAAAATTCAGAATTAATGACTTTTCATAATTTAAAAATTAAAAAGAAATCGGTCCCAAAGTTATATATTAAGAAATTATTGTAAATAGATCTAAGAGCCTTGAAAAATGCCTTTAAATCTCACGTTATTTTTGCTCTAATATTTTTATTTGATATACGCTGAATTATAAATTAAAGACATTGAATAAGGATAGATTTGATGCTTATTTTCCAACAGTATTTCCTAAAAGTTATAATTTACGGAAAAGATCAAGATCAATATTAAGTCATAATTATAATTAATCAGTGTATTATTGTATACAGTTATATAAGATATGCAGGGTGAGCACAAAAACATTCCAACATTCTAAGGTTTGAAAGGGTAAAATTTAGCTCTAGCTGTCAAAATCATGCGTAGCGATGATTCTTTAAAGAAAAGAAATGAAAATTCTTGAGTTAACTGAATCGTAAATATCAATTTTATCAAGATATTCATGT
>WUQG02433643.1:0-14110 GCA_011317285.2 Androctonus mauritanicus | reverse complement strand
CATTACAGGTATTAAATTTTCAAATTCGCCTTCGTGTCGTCTTCTCCTCGCGACTCTATTGCAGACGGCGAAGTGTCCTTTACAGGTGCATAGACTGTATAATAATTTTCCCGTTCCTATCTCTCTGTTCGACGTTTTTAACATATTTATTTATACAAGAAGTGAAAAATGAATAATATATTTTTTTTTGTAAGGATTCAAATCCTTATAAAATATCATATTTTTTTTTTTGTAAATCTGAGAGAAATTTTTCCAAATCGATTAGGACAACGACCTTGAAAATTTAATACCGTAGTAGTTATTTATGGTAATATGAAACCTGTTGCAGTTCTCACCCTTATGGTGTGTATCAACCCGCATAATGAGTAGAGGGACAAGGTCAAGATGCTGATAAATATTTATAATCCGTTTCTCTCATTAAACAATCGAAACCCCCTGAAATAATAATATATCAACCTGTGACGTCATGGATTTACAAGCTTAAAGGAGGTAGTTGCCATGACGACGTGTTGCAATTGGAAAAGCTTCGGAAAGCGATTTTTATCGATTTTTGTTTTGTATTCCCCGACTACATTGAATTTGTTTTTTTTAACATATTATTATTTTTTGGCTTTTTTTTCTCCTTTTGTTTTTGTACGATATTGTATTTTGAGAAGAGTCAAGTAGTTACGAGGGAAAGTTTTGGAAATTAATTGATTTATAACGCCCTTTCTGTCGCTCACGTGAACGGATTTAAGAACGCAACAGGGGGTCAATAAGTCGTGTTCTTGGGCGGATTTTACGATATCCGGACCGCCCAAGTCAATTTCGTCGAGTGATCTGTTTACCCCTGCCAGTCACGACTAATACCATAGGACACCAGGCGGTAGTAATCCATCACCTACAGTCTCTCCATCTATCTCATATCCCTGGAGGTTCGACTATGGCGTAGACAGCTAAGCCACTATGCTGAAACAATGTTTACTCTTTATGCACTTCTCTAACTTATTCCCAAGTTCTTCTAAGGTGTAAGCAAGCTCATACACGCATACACACAATCGAAAGATATCTCCACGTAAAAATTTTGTATATAAATGTTTATAACCATCAACATAAGTCATCATAGAGTAAAGGGTTGGATAATACACCAGCAGCAACAAGAAAGTCGTGCTATGATAAGAATATTACTACATACTTTATTTTCTGCTAAATTAAACCGGGGTGTGTTGCTATTAAGGTCTACAGTTGTTAATACATCGTTAACAATCATAAAATACGCATTTTTTCCCCATCCTTGGAGTTCTGCTTTTCTCCCATGATACGCGATTACTTCAATTACTTTCACTCATTACAAATTTATGAGCATTATAATGGTTCATAAACAATGTTCATACACATACCAAACTGTATCATACCATAACCATTTATTTAAAAAATATATATAACACGTTAAAAAAACATTAAACACATATTTTTAAAATGTTTGTTTTCTCGCATGACCTTTCGCAATAAGGAGAAGTATGATTTACAGGCGAAAACGTTAAATTTGCTCAAAACTATAAAAAAACATTATATTTTACGGATTTTTATCGATCGAAAAGAATAAAATAAATATTACGCAACTCAAAATATCATTTATTACTTCTATTAAAGATAATTATATCGTGTTTAAGTTGCTTAATCTTCTTAAAGCTTCATCAACTAACAGGAGCTGAGAAATAAACCACTGAACGTACCGACTAAGAAATTTGAGTGTCTCTGGGGTCCTGACCTTGTCCAGACTCTTTAATGGGTAAAGAATTGTATCAACAGGTAAAACAGATTGAACCATTAGGGGATATTGATATCTTTCTTCACCTTTACTCTTTTTTTTTTTTTCTCCTTCACCTTTACGCGTATATTTTATTTTATTCTGTAAAAAGATTAAAAAAATAACAAATTTAATAGAAAACACGCTGAATAAAATAAGACAGTGCGATCACGTTTACAAATATACTTATTTTTTAAGTAAAAAATGATAGCTTCGTGCTAAGCAAGTCGCAGCAATTTACATAAATTTAATTTATAGCCGAAGTAAAGTGCTGAATAAATATTTATACTCGTAAAAGTGTGTATATATATACATATATATGTAAAGGTTTTATAGGATAATTTGATAGTTTTATAAAGTTAATTTAGTACCATGGAAATTTTACACGTTTAATTCCATACACAACAGCTTCGCTAGTTAATTTAGAAACTTAAGAAGGACATATCGTTTCTACCCTTGTTTAAAATGTAAGGATGACGAATATATAATTATATGGATAAAGAGCTTATATAGATATTATCGTATAAACAATTTATGCACTTGTTTGACTTCTGACGTTGTTTACGTATGGTGTGCATTATTAATAAATAATACGTTTAATATTGTGAAGAGTAAAATTGATTTTAGGAAGATAAAGTACACGCTAAGAAACACACAACTATCGCTTCATCTGTGATAATGCATCAAGATAGAATCATACATCAAATAAACCAGACATTACGGTAATAGAGAAGTATAGTAGTATAACTCATGTCCGATACGCTTGGTCTAAGTTTAGTAAATTCGGCGAAAATCTTGAGCTTCCTTAATCCAATTTCCAGAAAACTTCGTAAGTGCATCTTTTTTTTTACTTCCATTCCTATTAAATCTGGCAGAGATTTTTAATTTTAAAGATAATTTATCTTCCGAAAATTTTCGATAATTTTAAAAAAAAGTAAAAAAAAAGAATAGATAATTTTTACAAAATTCCTTTTTTTTCTAAATGTTAGAAGAGAGAATATTTTCAGATCTGGCATCGAATTTTTATCATTTTTAAAAAATTTTAGCTTTCACTTAAAATGTGCTAGATTTGTAATTTCATAAGATTCTTCACTTCTAAAATTTCTTAAACGTTTAAAAGAGAAATTTAAAATATGTTATTTCTGTCAGAATATTCTACAATAATTTATTTTTTGAGGAGTATCTTTAAAAATATTGTTGCAAAAAACCAATTTTATAATAATCAGGATGATACTATTATGCAAACCATTTTTTCATGATAAGAATATTTATGTTATACAGTCCTATTTTTAATGACAGAGAGGATTCTGTTATACAATCCTATATTTTAATGATACGGATGTTTTATTATTAATTAAACCCCCTTTTTTAATGATAGTAATGATGCATTATTCCTATCATCATCACTATTATACAAAACTATTTTTTAATGATAGGGGTGCATTATTATTATTAACTTCAGTTTTTAATCATAGGAAGGCTTCTGTTATACAGCCACACTTTTTAATGATAAGAATACTTTATTATTAAATCCCTTTAATTAATGATGGGGAGTCTCCTGTTATTTAATGATAGGAATTTTTTCTGTTATACAATTCCTCTTTAATAATAGGGAGGCTTCTTTTATACAGTTCCACTTTTTAATGATAGGGATGATTCTATTATGCAAAAACCATTTTTTAATGATAGAAATACTTCTGTTATACAATCCCATTTTTTCCATTTTTTAATGATAGGGAACCTTCTGTTATACAGTCCCATTTTTAATGATAGAGATGCTTTATTATTAAATCTCTTTATTTAATGATTAAGAGGTTTCTGTTATACAGTCCCATTTTTTAAATGCATCTGTTATACAATCCCATTTTTACTCATAGGGATGCTTTAAATTATTAAATCTCTTTATTTAATGATGGGGTCCCACTTTTTAAATGATAGGAATGATTTTATTATGCAAAACCCATTTTTCCATAATTTTTCCCATTTTTTAATTATAGGAATGTTTCTGTTATACAATCCCATTTGTTAATGATAAGGATGTTTCAAACATACAGCCAAAAAAATCTGATCGCATAACCGAATCATTCCGATCATTAAAAAAATGAATTTACTGCATCACTGTTCTATAAAAGATATTTCGATAGAAGTCACGTTTTTAAATTTCTATTTAAACTTTCTCTTAACAGTAGTTTGCATTTCTAATTATATCCAAAATTAAAATTCTCTCTTTAATGATGCTTACCTAGCTTCTCTATCTCATTTTTCAGTCATTTTTCTTTCGACCTCAAGAGAACACTTCACCATTTACAAGCCAAGATACTCGACAGTAAAATAGTCGAGAAAAGTAGACTGTAAAGATTTATCGCGGCTTGTACATTTTCGAAACTTATAGTCGCCATCTTACCCGAATTAGTGTGTTTGTGGAATCGTCCAATCAATCTAAAATGAAACTACTGTTCACCACACCCCTGCCATCATAAGGCGATGTAATTTATTACTGTAGCAGCATAAGATATGTAATTTACAATGTTTTGATTTCAAGATGGAGTTCTATTATATCTTGTTCTTATTATTATTCTGCAGTTTCGCTACGAAAATTTCACTTGGCATGCTTAATATAATTAACTGTTTTCGTGCGTGAGTGGTATATGTGTGTGTGTACAAGAACGAATACACGAGTCGAATTAAGGAATATATTGGAGGCTATGGTAGCATTCATGTAAAAGTACTGTAATGTATAGATTTTTTTTTCCTGTGAAAAACAGTTAAACAGGTACAGATGCTAAATGCCGAAATTTCTGTTGTGTTTTTTTTTTTAAATTTACACAAGCTTTCTGCGAATTTCTGGCGAACATAAAAGATGGTGGAAGAAGAAGAAGGTTGGCTAAGAAAAATGTGCTCCCAATTTTTCTTTCCTTTTTTTTCTTCGAGATGTGTAACTTGTCTAGTGCTCGTATGTCTAGTGCTCGTATATCTAGTGCAACATATTTTAAAATGTCTAAACGTCTTTCACCCTTTATATTTTCACACTAAGGCTTTCCATTTATACTTGTATTTCATCTCCGCTTTTCTTCTTTCTCTATCGCGGAAACACATTTAAACAATAATAAATCTGAGATCGGGAAAAAATAATAAAAAAAAAAAAAAAAAAATTCGCCAACTTGGCACATCGTATCAGAATTGCAACCTTGTTACGATATGATCTGCCATGCAACAAAACCTGCAGATAACAGTCGAGGAGAAAATTCTTTGAATTCTATTCTATTGATACGTCTTTGAACCGCTCTATTATACTCACTTACTCTACAGGTTGATGGAGTTATTGTGTAAAGAGCACTGACCGTGGGTTAGACTAAAATTCTTTTATAGGACCACACGAATTTAGAGAGAGGAATATTTAAAGTAGGACACTTAGCGATAGGCAGTTTCAAAATTGCATATGCTGCAATCCATCTTAATCCATCGTGATCTGGAATTCATTCTTCAATCTTCGTTCCTTAACTCTTTCACGATTGCAACCTTAAACTATTTGCTTAGATATTAAGAATTCTGGCTATGAAATTTATGTGAAATTCTTCGAGGAAAATGCTCCAGAATTCAGAAAAATATTCGCAAGATAAAAATCAATAAAAATATATACGTATATATATTTATTTTATATTCTATTTATATATATATGTGTGTGTGTGTGTGTGTGTGTGTGTGTGTGTGCGCGCTACCTCAGTAATAAATTATAAAAGAAAAAAAAATATGTGATATTTTTCTGGTAACCATAAGAAAAGATAATCGAAAAGACTGAAACACAACATCAATTTTCGACTCTTGTGATTAAATAAATGATGTAGAAATGTAATGCACGCATCTTAAGGACAGGAGCAGATGCAAGCAATTGTCGGCTTGTCTCTTTGTATTAATGGAGATTTACGCACTTTATCAATAACTGGCAACTTCCTTTTTATCCATTTTTCTCTCTCTCTTTCTCTCTTCTGAAGGAAGACGAAAGAGAATGTGAATATTTTTTTAACGAATACTAGATTTTGGCTTTTGATAAAATTCTCTTTCTGCCCGAAGCTTGTGGTACCGATATTCTATTTTTATTCTTGGAGTTCTCTTAGAGATACAATACTACTATATATGCCCAAAGCGCTATTCTATAAGGGATAACACAATATATTCTAAAAAAAAAAAAATCATACTTCTGTTTGAAATTCTATAATTTGCACACGAAATTTGACACCGATTCCTTGAGTATATTTCTCTTAGCTATGTTTTTGCTTCAACTGTTCGAGGATTTAAATATTTCAGTTTACAGATCGAAGAAAATCAGATGAAGAATATTAAGGATGAAAAGCGTAACAATAAGTGGAGTGTAGAAAAAGAATCAAATTGAAAGAGGAAATTGCAGAAATAAAACTAAGAAAAAATTGAAGAAAATAAGAATAAACTTAAGAAGGAAAATATATATATAAAGAAGAAATTGAAATAAAAGAGAAAAGAATTTTAAAAAAGACAAATAAATGTGAAAGAATATACATTGCGAAAACAAAATAAACTAAGAAAATCGAGAAGAGATTGACACGCGTGATAAAGAACCTAACTTTACACTAAGAAATTTTCGACTTTACCTTTCACTAGGTTATACCTCACTCAACACAAAAAAAAAAAAAAAATCGATATTTGGAGATTGTGACAAACAAAAATTATTATTATTATATTTTTTTTTTTTTTCATTTTTATCGTATTACAAAATTTCAAGGTCGCTCTTCGGTCGATGAAATTTGATAAGAAACAACAAGATAAAAAGAAAAAAATATTTTGCTCATCTCGACAAGATTTAGAGATAATTCCGTTAAAATTATCTTGTTTGCTAAAGTTTTTCCCACGGGATGGACCATTACTCAATCAAGAAACAGGCGATTGATCCGTATCTTGTTCGCTTAATCTCCATTCAATATATGTTTTTTTTCCCTTCTTTCCAGTTCCAGCTACCGTATTTAAACGAGTCATTAGTAAGAAATAATTGGTTAACTTTACGATTGGTTTCCATATTTGAGGTTACTATGGAGATTTAAAATTCAGTTTTAAATATTTAACGCTGTTCTCCTTCTCTGAATGGAGCCTTCTCTGAGGAATGATAAAGTGAAAAATGCGTTTTCCTTCTCTCAACATAGGAGATATCTTTCTTCTCGCTATCGCTTCTCTAAGAGAAGATGAAGAAACGTAATAGAAGAAAGCGATTGAAAGATGCACATTTCTTGGAAATTCACTTCCTCTCTTTCTCTCTAACCGTAGATAAAAGATAAAGAAAGAAAAAAAAAAGTTCTTCGCTATCTCTCTTCAAATAAGGGCATTGGCTACATCTTCTTCTCTTGATCTTCTTCTCATAAGAAAAGCCATTCTCTTCAGTTTATGTGATTTTTTCGTTTATAATACTTAAAAAGGCGATTGTTTATGGCATTTTTTCCTTGAAGAAAAATAAAAAAATATCACACTCCTTTTCTTCTTTACTCTAAGTTGCTTTTACGCTATCAATTTAGGTTTTCTAAGTGTATCAATTTAAGTGTATCGAGTGTATCAACCTGCCATTTCTTTATTAATTTATGATCTTTACGTATACCAAACTGCCATTTATGTTCCGTGTGTATCAATTTACGATCTCTACATGCATCAAATTGCCAGTTATGTTTTCTGTGTATCAATTTATGATCTCTAAGGGTATCAATTTAAGAGTATCAAGTTGTAAAAGTGCCAATTCCCTATAATTTATTATCTCTACGTGTACGAAGCTGCTATTATTGTTCTTTGTGTATCGTATAACCGTTTATGTTCTCTAAATGTGTGTACAGTATATATATATATATATTAAGCGTCATTTAAAACACTAACTTATATATATATATATCTCAATTTTTTTTATCTAAAAATATCTCTTCGAAGTTAATGGGAAAATTTAGATTAACGTCGTTAAAATCATAAATTTCTCCAGTTCTCTTCGGAGCCGTGATGTATATGAAAATAATCCAACACGAACAAATTAACATGACAAGAAACAAATGGCCAGCCGCTGTACAAGTGAGTTAGTAAAGCGATGCGGCAACCATATTGTTGGCTTTAAATAAGATAAAAGACTTTTAACTCTCTCATGCAATCGGTAACTAGACAGTAATGTGGGAAGGAGAGCCAATGCGAGATGTAATGACACCTCGCGTGATTCCCTTCTTCTGGATATTGTTGCATGGTTGGCAAAGATTTTATTGGTTTTTCTGTCTTCCAATGCTATTCTTTCCTTCTCTTCTTCAGGCTATCCTTCCTTCCTTCTTTCTTTCTTTCTATTTTTTTCCATTCTCTTTTCTCTCTTCATTTCCTGTATATTTTATCTCTGTACTTTCTCTTTTTCATTATCAGAATCTTCTTTTCTTATTTTTTTTCCTCTCATGACCATTCTATTATTTCCATTCTCTCTTCTCGCTCTTTTATTCATATCTCAGATAGCTTTTTCTCTCTCTTTCTGTCTCTGTTCTCTTTTGCAACATTTTCCTTCTTCCAGAATTTTCTCTAGTAATATCTCTTCCATTTTATTTCTCTTTCACATGATTCAGTTTTTAAACGAACGAAATTCTCAATTTTCGAGTTGTTTCTTTTTTTTTTTTATGGTCCTTAATTCTCTCTCGTTTTCTTCGGATCTCGAGTATCTTCGTTCTCCTGTAGTTAATTCAGTACCTTCGGGTTAACTATAACTTTTTTCCATCATCTATCCTGTTATCCCCCCTCACTACTAACCCCATTCTTTCGCAAACCCTCCAGTCTCTCTCATTTTCCACTCTCTCATTTCCTCTTCTGTCTGGCAAACACGTTATCAGAAATGATTTATGCCCGTTAACACTATTGTCTCGCAACATCTACCTGAATCCATCTTGAGTCATCTGATGAGGAAGGAAAAAAAAACAAAAGAAAATCGACTTGTTGATTAAAGAGGCGTTAGTCTAAACACCCACATGTAGGCATGAAGAGAACAAAAAAAAAAAAAAAAATTCCACATATTTTTCTTTTCTTTTTTTTTTTGCCAAGAACCCACACACGAAAAATAAATTAACGTAAAGCATTCTCGTCCTACCAAATTTATAGTTTGTTACATGCGTGCTCTTGCTTATCAACCTCATCAATTCTTATCACAGCTCCGGTATATGTTTTCCAACGCAAAAATCCTTAAGAAGATCGACCTGCATTATTAATCCCATAAGAGATTATGTTTCATAAGGCACACATACAAAATTATAGATCAATACGGACCCTTATAATTCCGAAAAATAAATTAATTCACAGGTAATTCTATCGAGGAACCTCAAATAATGGAAAAACATTCAAAGGAGAAACGGGATTACCAAAATCTGACTCACGTGTAGTAAAAGGTTTAACAGAGAGAGAGGAGAGAGAGAGAGAGAGACAGAGAGAGAGAGAGAGAGAGAGAGAGAGAGAGAAAGTTAAAGAGTGAAGCTAATCAATAAAAGACAACAGAAGGTTTAATAAACGTTAATCCGTTCAGTTTAGTTATTTAATAAGTAACAGCAGATTAAATTAATAGAAATTCGACGGAGATGTTGAAGAATAATTAATCCATAATATCTAATAGAAGAGTAAAGAGTGTAGCATCCTCGCAGTGCGATATTAAACGTAATTAAGCCGTTATGTACCATTTTTTAATATTGCAGTTCGATGGTAAACTAAGAATGAAGATAAATGGGTTAAGGATGATACCATGTGGATTTTTAGACTATAAAAGGATCAGAAATAACGAGCGGGAATATTAGTAAACAGAGATGATCGAAATGGAAAAAAAAGAGCATAGAGCAGCTCCGATCTGCTTCAAAAACAAACGCTGCTAATTCATTTTATCTGCACGTAACGTACCGGTAAGCATAACCATCTGTTGATGTTACGTATAGTTCACATCATAGGTGAAAGAAGGAACTAGAATACTCACCCACGCTTCTCTCTGCCAGTACGTTTTGGTCGAGGGCGAAGAACAAATATGTTAGCACAAACACTGTGTACACCATCATCACAGGTCAGAGGTCACAGTTCGCGTAACAGCAGTAGCTGTTCCATCTGACAGCTGCCGGGATTCGAATCCAATTCAAAGAGGGGCTCACCCTTATACCAGCTGTTGAGACTCTGGTATCGTTTTTCACCTTAGAAAAAGATGGTCGGGCAGATGCGACTTTCTCTGCACCACTCTGCCACTATGGCGACAGTCACAGCTGAGGTAGTGCCCGGATGTTGGTGACGTAACGTTGACGTCAGTGTACCTATTGATTTTTCTTCTGATGTGATGAGGGGTAAGATCTTTCCGAATGTAATATTCTGCGAAATATTCATTTTTTATGTTTAATTTTATGTAAATATTTTTCTATTTTTTGAAAATCATTTCTGTTTATCTTTCCTTAAATAAACAGTATTATATATATATATACTATATTTCGTTTTTTTTTTCTTGTGGGCGCGTATAAAGTTAGAGAAAAGAATGAAAAGAAGATAAAGAAAAATTTAATTTGAAGAGGTGAGACGAGTCCGTTTCGGATGCCTCCAGAAGGCGTTGCTGCATTTATAATTTACACGTTTCATTGCGAGTGTTCGCGCGCGTTTACTAACGCGCGATCGCAATCTGTTACGATTAAACTTCGCATTACGAAAATTATACGTGCTACGGAAGGAACATTATACACCATTCGGCACGAATTTCAAAACTCGTATATTATACTAGACATTTCGACGCTCATTCGAGGTTAAAGTATGCAAATAGCCGCAACGCGGACATCGTAATTCGATCTCCGCCGGCCACGTGAGATTGTTACTAGAGTCAACGGTCTCGTAGCGATCGGCGCGACCACACTGCGACGCGATTCTTTATAACGTCGCGTGAGTAGAAAGCGATTCGTTTCAAAACGATGTCACAAAAATAAGTTGGCAATCACGTGATTAAGAATTATTTAAATTTACACCACCACTTCGCGTGACATTACGCGATTTCCGGTACCGCAACCCAATCATGTGACCTGGATACAGTTAATTTTTCACGGAAATGACATCGAGATATCACGTGACTATAGAGCTAAGTATTTTTTTGCAAAACAAACTTCCTAATTATTTAAAAAAAATATTTAATCTACCAAAATTTTCAATAAATTTAAATCTATTACAGTATATTTATTTTCTTTTAAAGTTTTAAAAAGAAATAACTGCGTGACGAAGCGTGTGGGTTATTTAGGGAAATATCCGAATTAGGGAAATTAAGAAAAAACGATTTTTAGAGTATTTTCAGGAACCTGTTACGAAATAAGACTTTATTTTTCACACATTTTATTCAGGATAAATATATTACAATAGTAATTATAATTTTAAATTATTAATTAAAATGATTTAGGGAATTTACGTGAGATTTTTCAGGATAACAAATATTTTAAAATATTAAAAAAAAAAAAAAACCAAAAACTCGAAAGGAATTTTTTCCTCTTCGGAATGTTTTCTTAAAAGAGATATATCTAAAGAAAGCATCATTTTAAAAAAATCTATTAGTTAAAGGTTACTTTTTTCAAGATCACGTCTTATCTTGACTGCCACACGTCTTTCTACTAAAATATTCACGAATTGACTAACCACCACCCATTTATTAATTCTCACGACCTTATAAATAAGTAAATAAAAAATCGAACGGTTCAAGAAACAGTTTATTTCGGTAGAAAAATCGAATCAGTATAAATTTCTAATTTTAAAATTGTCTGCCCTCATTGGTCGTATTTCTATTTAAAAAAAAAAAAATTTAAATTATTAGCCAATAAGGTTACCGAATACATTCTATACGTGAATATGTATTTCAAAATTCATCGAATTTAATTAATTTTTCAATCGCACGCCTTTAGCGTATTGGATAAATAAAATTTGAATATAACCACAACCAATAAAATTCGTTTTCATATAATTTTAAAATATCGATTTTTAAATTCGTCCAATCGTATTCTATTAAAATTTTAAACGCTGTTCTAAAAAGATACGCCATCTTTCGTTAAAAAAAAATTATGTTTAATTTATAAAATAATAAATTATTTTAATGATTTTCATAAATTTTAAAAATTTATTTATTTATAGCTATAAACACTAATTAATTTTGAAGTTTAAAATGTATTAATCAATAGATGTTTTCTGTTGAAATAAATAAATCCATAAAATTACGACTTAATAATTTTTAAATCAGAATTTTATTATTTTTTATGTATTTTGTATATAAAAAAAATATTCTCTAAACTTTTAATTCAATATTTCAGAAATAAATCTGTAGACGGTAATCTAAGAATTTGCCGCCAATAATTATTTTTCATCGCGATAATAATAAATAATTTTAATTAAAAGAAATTAATCTCTTTATTAAATCTATTTTAATTAACGTTAATCAGCGAACATATATATATTTTCTTAATAATGGAATTAATTAAAATCTCAGATCTATAATGCTATTTTAAGTCATTTTGATTATTTTGTTTTTTATCCGATAATTTTTCGAATTATTAGATTATTAAAAAAAATAAAATAAGATTGTTTCTCAGCTAGATAACGTTTAAACTAACATTTTAAAATTTTTTAATCCCGGGAAGATATCAAAAATATTGCTCTGGGTGAAAAACATTATAGCGAGAAAAATTTTTAAAAACAAGAAAAACGGATTTAGATCAAAGTGAGAATTCAGCCCAGATCTTTTTGATGGTAAGCTGAAGACAATTCCATTGTTAGTTTCTAGAAAGTATTCTTATGGAAGAATACTTCTCAAGACCGAATATACTTTTATTCGGAATAAAACTTATAGTTCTTCATATCTTTACAACAAATTTCGCCGTGCCAACGTTCAAACCGGGTCTATCTACATATATTTCGGGTTAAAATGTGACAAAAGTGTAACTGAAAAAAATGGCGCCTAAAGCGGCCGCTTCATTCACTTTCTTGCTAGATTCGGCCATGCAAAGATATCTTTTGGTCCGGGGAATGGTAAATTATTATCTTTATATCTTAATAACAAATTTCACTGTACCAACGTTCAAACCGGGTCTATCTATATATCTTTAGGAGTCTGGAGGGTTAAAATGTGAAAAAACTGACGCCTAAAGCGGCCGCTTCATCCATTTTCTTGGTAGACTCGCCCACGCAAAGGCACCTTTTGGTCGCGGAGAATGTTTAAATTATTATTTTTACATCTTAATACTCGTCTGCAGATCAAAATATAATTTTATTTACATACATTACATTAAAAACGTGAGAAAATGCATTTGAATTATTGAAATCAAATTGCACTTTTTACTTGCAACTCCTAGGATAAACCAAAAAAGTTATACAGTATTTTGATATATTTTAATAATTTTAAAATAATGTTTTCAGAATTTACTGCAAACTTCTCATTCTGATCTTTTTAGTTACAATCAGGAAAAAATTTGTATCAAAGTATTTACTCCAGACTAAAATTTATGTACATGTATGCAATATATTTTTGAATTTCTTTTATAAGTAAAAGCATAATTTATATTTTTTTTATATCATAAAAATATATTCATTCATCCGAAATAAATATTTTTTGAAAGATTTTTTATCATCTAAATCAATGTTTTCAAAATAAAATATTAATTTTCCAAGAAGATTCCTGATAATAGTTAGATTGCTCCAGGAGACTATCGAAAAGTAGCTCAAATGAAATTTGTTAATGAAACCTAATAAAGTATATATATATTAATAAGGCCACAATAAATTGCAAACTTACAACAGAAATAGAAAAAATAATTTCAATATCACGACTCAGGTATAGGTTTTCTGAGCATTGATTGATACCGAAATATTTTTCTTCGTCTATATCATTAAAGTTCATATATATTTTAATTGATAAAATTTTTAAAGTATTTCAAATATATATTTTTTTATCCTGCCATCATCAAGTTTTCAACAGGATCCATTATTTTCTCAAGATTTCCAAAGATTCAATTAAAAAAAATTTATCATTTTTCGTATGCGCGATTTTTATTAAAGCTTTTTTTGATACTTATATAAATTTTTATAGATTAATATGGAATATACGGTAACTCAAATCTTACTTTCCAGCAATCCGACACTCCAGAAATGTAGTTTCAAGATCAAACTGCACTTGAAACCTCATAACCGTTCCGACTCTACCAGACTACTTGTACAAATGAAAAAATATATATTTCGGAACATTCAGTGGCGTACCAAGGGAGGGACTGTCTAGGGCCTCTGATCAGGGGGCCTCCGAAGAACCTTAAGTATATGTAC
>WUQG02433632.1:0-14110 GCA_011317285.2 Androctonus mauritanicus | reverse complement strand
GATAACGTATCTTACCTGATTTCTTAGAAAAGCCCCGTGCATTTTAGTATCTATCATAATGACGTTCAGTCCTGATGTGACGTCATTGTTACGTAAACCAATGGACTCCAAATGCTAAATAAATGAAAAATATGCAATTTTAGTTCTTTTTAGAAATTCTTATTTCATTTACAATCATAAAAATTACGATCCATGATTTCTTATTAGACATTTGATTTTGCAAGTTTGCCGTGTTAATCGTGTTATCCAAGTAGTATCTCTCTGATATGCCATAAGAATTGAAGATTTCATTCTCATTGATTTTTATTATTCTTCTGTTTGTATTTAGCGTCGAGAATATATATTGATCTACAGAAAAAAATAAAATTATTGAGAAAGAATAGTCAGTATTCAGCCATTACAGAAATATAAAATGCATAAAATTCTAAAAATAATAAAAACAATCTATAATCAAACATATTTATTATAACTTAATCTTTTCTATTAAACGTACATTATAAAAATATTATAATTGGATTCGATTTTTATATAGTTTTTTTAGTTGAAGTAGAACAACAGAATAATATTGAGAAAGAGAGAATAATACTGAGAGTTTATTAAATTTTTAAGGATGATTTCATCATCATTAAAAATTTAATAAACTTAGGACTTGATTACTTTATCAGGTCTGATTTAATTTTTCATAAAGCCTGGAGAATTTGGAATCGAACTCTTAGAATTTCATGATTTTAATCTAATAAGGCCAACGAATTCCATTAATTCTCTACTATATAATATCAAGACAGCAAATAACTGAAAATAGTCATACAAATAACAATGCTGCAGATAAGCCATTTCTTACTTATTTTTATTCTACCAAATATGTTTATCTGTATAAACATATTTGAAATATAGACATTTTTCATATTTTCATATCCACTTTTGCTAAGCATCCACATCCATAGTGGCAATCAGAATAAAATTTGAAATGTAGACATTTTTCGTATTTTCTATTTGTTTATCGCCAGTTCAATTGTGTATCTTCAGTTTGTTTGTTGTCAACATATGCTATTCAAATATTCAAATTTTATACGGTTTGTTTATTAGTTTTACTACTATCTTGTGAAAATAAAATTTCGAAACAATGGTAAGTGATTTGTATCGTCTATCATTCAGTTATTTTTAACATTTATATAGCATACGCTTTCATCATAAATCAATTATTTTAAAGTTGTTTAGGATATATGTATTGATATTTTATACGGAAATCAGCGTATCTGTCTATAATATTTCAAATTATATGTTATAGATCTTGCTCTCTATCTTCTTACGACTATGTCTTGGGATTTTGAGAGAAAATTACTGCTATTTTGTCTTTCGATATATTCTCTCTATAAAGTATGCGTCTTTTCCAACTTACAATACTGTTTAAAATTCGTCTTCCATCAATTTTGAACTCAATTTTATAAACTGCAAAAATATCTTGTGAAAGCAGAACTTTAATAGATTACAGTAATTATAAATTGAGAATTTGGTAAAATAGCTGCACCTAATTTAATGTTTCCATATTTTTAGGCATTCTTAATCTGAATATTTTGAAGAATAGAAATATGTAACTTGTATTTTAACATCTTGAGTATTTTATCTTATATATTTTTTCGATTGTTTGTTTGTCTGTACAGTATATCTATTTGTATTGAATAATCTCTTAAACAATAGAATCTATACCGCGAAACTTGGCATGGCTCTTTGCAATTGTTCAATTTAAATAATAGATCTATTTAATAATTTGTTAGTACGATCAATTTAAACGATTATAAACAATTCAAAAATTTCATAGAATTTAACAATTTAGATGGCGATATGTATGGTCTGTTTTTGACTAAATTTAATCGTATTAGGCATCGTAATATCATTCTTAATTTAAATACTTTGAAGATTAGAAATATGTAACTTGTACTTTGGACTTATCTCGTGATAATGATGATTCACTTTTTGTTCGCTGTGACGTCACGTTGCCTCACATAGCTGCGATGATATATTATCGTTCATAATACTCTTGTTAAATCTATAGTAAAATTGGACATAAAAAGCCAATAGGTTCCAAATGCTAAAATTAATAAATTATATGACAGAATAATTTTGTTTGAATTCAAGATGTCGCCATAAGATCCTATGACATCACCATAACATAAAAAAAATAATGATCTCACTTAAGCAGACTGATCTCGCATCGTGAAATAACATTTATAAATGATCTATCGATTTTATACTTTAATAAATTCAGAAAAACAAATAATTTCTACTTGTAATTCAATTAGTCTGATGATAATATAATATTTTAATAAACATGAGGTTTGAAATAATAAATGAAATCAGTGCTTCGATAAGTATAATACACAATATCACAACATTATGAATTTCAATTTTCCTCCAAATAAGTCTTTTTCGAATCGAAGAGCGGAAATATATATAGACTTATAAGTTCGTGAACTTTCTAGGAATTTTGAGGGTTGTATTAAAAAACATTGAACGATTGAAATACTAGAAGACCTCAACATGTATATAACCAAAACCAAGACTTTTCCTAATGTTTTAAAACTATGTTCGGGCAATGCAGGGCACATTTTGCTAGTATAGTATAAAATAACTGTTTTCTATGACCTTATCAAAAAAATAGATCGTGCCAATTGGCAAGTTATCAACAAGTGCATCAATTTTGCCACTTGAAATGCAATTTTATACCACAGTGGAATAAATGGCAAACAAAACTAAAAAAATAATCCATATTATATAGAGTAACTGTTTGGAATTTATAGGAAATATGAGAGATCTTCAAATACTGCTTATAGATATGATCATTTATGGCTAGATGATATTGATTTTTCAGTAGTGGGAGAAGAAAAGAAAATTTAAATGAGATAAATTTATTATTAAGAAATTTAGTTTTTTATTTATATTGATCAAATTACAATTTTGCCTCTCTGAATTTTCATGAAGAAATTGTATGCTCATTAATCATTAAAAATATAATCACAAAATTTTGTTTTGATTATATTTTCAATGATCAGTGCTAGAAAATTATTAAAAAGAATATAAAAATAATCTAGAAAATCATAAAAAATGAACTTTACGGTGATATGTAACGTATGTCAAAAGCAAAAATAATGAAAAGCTACAGATACTTATCAGAATATATTACATGTGTATCTCACTATTGAAGATGATGGTTTTTGGTAGGCATGTCTTCTTCCTTGTTGCATCAATTTCACTAAAGATAGTTTTTCGTTCTACATATATTATATATATTGCTCAAACTGTGTTTAAGATTGAAAGTAGCGAAATTATTTGCACTCACTTTAATTTATTTTTATAGAATCTTAAAATTAGATGTACTGCATTTGTACTTAGTTTTATTTTATAAGCTTATCAAACTTTCTTTCATAATTATATCCGAATTTTTTTGGATATATTATAAAATTATATTCTTGAACGTCCTATCAATAAACAATATTTGATAAAATATTATTTCTATTATTAAGTATTAAGCACTTAATTACATTTACCTACTACATGATTTAAATACAATTACTGTTTCTAATCGGTTAATTACATTATTTGTTTCTTTATTTTGCAATATGTATTTTTAATTTTAATATGTTTCAAATACAGCAAATTATGTGATTTTTAGTGCCTTTGTATTATTTATTTATTTATTTTATATTAGGCTTTTTGACTTAATGTTATGAAATGAACTGAATATAAATTTAAAACAAAATTAAATATTGGCATAATATTGTAATAATTATTTAGAAGTCGAAATAAGCAATCATTATAAACACATTTCTTTTTTCTTATTTATTTTATTTTTTATATATGCAAATTATATAACGATTATAAATATGTAAATATAATATTTTTAAAGTGACAACATAGAAAACTAGAAAGTAATGTCATTTCTAAGTAAATGTATGTAGCTTAAATGTGATAACTGAAAATATATAACATATGTAATAACTTTTAACCTATATTCATTTGAATTTAATATATTTATCTATCATTATAGCAATGTATATCAATATGTAAAACAGAATTAAAATTCATCAATAAAAGAATATGTTGTTTATTTGGTAAAATTAGGTTTTGGGATTTAAAAATATAAAATAAAAACACAGATGTTTAGTTCTATTGATCCAGAAAAAAAAAAATTTGAACATTAAAGTAAAATAATTAACAAGAAGTTCCAGAAAGAATTAAAATTGCATATTTTTCATTTATTTAACATTTGGAGGTCCATTGATTTTGTATTTCTGATTTTACTAGCATATATGTCACGATGACATCGGTCGCCGAGCTGATGACTTCATCACAACATTGTTGCGTCGTTGTGACATCATAAATTAGCTGGCTTTTGGGATATCGTCAATTGTTATGTCACGGTGATGTCGCATCATTGTGATAGATATTGAAATGAATAGTGCTGTGTTAAGAAATGAGATAAGCTATATGTTATCGTTGCACTGTCATCACTTAGCGCCATCTATTGGTGCTAATATAAATTAAATTGTAATAAAAATGAAATTCTATCAACGATCGACTGATCCTGAAGGATTAAAGAATACGGGTTCGAGGTGTCCTTTAATGGCAGAACATCATAAGTAAATTTCATGAAAATCTGTTAATTAGTTGAAAAGTTAAAATGTCTATCTAAACGGCTGTGTGTCCCACACAGTCGTTTAGATAGACATTGGCCTGATTTTATAAGCCTCCATTTCCTTTGGAAAAGGCCAAAAACATACTGTATACAAAAGATTTTGTATATCTTATTCTACATCTTTTAAAATATAGAATAAGATCTCGTATTAATTGAAAATACATTCGATTCTAAAAGAATAGTAGAAAATATATTTGCGTAATATGAAGTTCTACACTTTATTTAATTAATTACAAATATTTTTGTTTAATGTTTCAATGAAACAAAAATTATTTCATTGTCGCCAAACAATCCCACGACAATTCTATCGATTGATGGGGAGAATTCGATGCAATTTTTGCTTTCCACTCATCACCTTTTTTAAAAAATCGAATTGCTGAGATTTGTTGTTTTTTTCTTTTTTATTATTTCATAAATCCAAATTAATTGTTTTCTCTAGCTAATTTTATTGAAAAAATATCTTCGCAGTCCTTAGTCTTACTTTGTTATAAAATTTTTTCCTCAAATCCAGTCAAGATTTTTGATAAAAGTTTTATAAAATATTTTGAAATCTTAACACTGACGTAAAAGTTATTTATTCTTGAAAACCCATTTATACGTTTTATTTTTGTTATTTTAATTTTTTGCTGAATTTTCTATTATCAATAATGCAAATAGAAAAATTGAACGAATAATTAGTACGTCTAACTCAGGGGGATTTCAAATTGTTTTGTTATACGCATCTTAAGATGATT
The DNA here is from genome assembly GCA_011317285.2 of Androctonus mauritanicus. NCBI lineage: Eukaryota > Metazoa > Arthropoda > Arachnida > Scorpiones > Buthidae > Androctonus > Androctonus mauritanicus. The sequence continues at coordinate 8,683 of WUQG02433632.1, read as the reverse complement.
CAGAATCAGTTTTCATTAACCCAAAGAAAGAAAAAATTAGCTAAACTCTATCATGAAACTAAGGGATTTTAAGAAGATTAATCTTACTTCAAATGGATATTATGAATCAAGATGAATCTTCTATGGATTGGTAAGTTAAAAACTATAATAATCTGTAGAAGATGGAGATAGAGGATGATAATGTTATCTTATTGAAGCTATACAGCGAAATCTGCTAGATAACGTATGTAAAGTAATTGATGGGAATGAATAAAGACATTTTCCCATGTATATACTAAAAATAATATCGTTGAAAACATAAGAGTTCGGATGATTATTTTTTTGATAGATGTAAACCTCTTTGACATTTAAGTGGAATTTAAATACTATAATCTAGGGAATCATTATCATCTCTAATTTATAAAATTAATATTTATTTGGAAAAGCATTCTTCAGTATATTTATTACACAAAAAGTAATCCTTTTCTAACCGAAATAACGTAATTTATACATTATTCGTAGGATTTACAAACCAGCGTATAGAAATGTCAACAGGTTCTGCAGATCTCGCTTCGATAGTGCATGCCTGAGATACTTTCGATTGACGTATCAAATCCTTCTAATCCAACCACGAAACCCATAAGAATTTTAGAGATAATATAGTTGAACAAGTGAAACAGTTATTTCCTGGACATACTGTGTGACTGTAATACATACAACATCGAATTGAGAAGCATGTACAGTTGAATCATGTAATACGGATTCTTTAGGACATAGATGACAGAATTTATTAGAAAAGAGTAGAAATATAAAGAATATAACGTAATATTCACGATTGATAACTAACCGAATACATTCCAATCTTCTGTTTAGTTTTTATTATTTTATATTCAATATATTTTTGATAAAACATCAATAATATCAAATTTTAAATTCTACACTGAGAGTAATCAGTAATAAATATAAAAAAATAATAAATTCAGTTTCTTTAGTGCTAGTAGTTGCAAATTATAAAACAGAATGATAAATATAACTTAAACATTTTCGATAACAAAAAATTCGGTGATTATCATTCATCGAATTTTTTGTTAGTGTATCATTATCATAATGTTTATGCTGTACATTTCGGTTCGTTTTACAGAATGTAAACTAATTGTCAAACATTATATAGCACAAAAATTCAATCTACTTTTCAAAGCTCTTAGTGAACAAAACAATCTACATATCATAAACCGGAAGAAGTAGAAATAACAGCATCGTGATTTGATCATATCTTTTCGCTGTTTGGAACAAAGGAAAAGAAAAGTTATGATGTGATTATTTTGCAATTTATAAATAAAAAAATGGGTTTTATAAGATTCGAAATGAGAGCTATTTGCATTAGGCTATTACAATTGTAAACACATTTAATTTTTCTGTCTGAAGAAGAATTATAAATTCCATTTTAAGCAACTATTTAAAAATTCAATATGTATAGTTTGATGATTTTGTTATTGTACTGAGAAATGAGTGCAATATTACTACTTTTTTAAAATATAAGTGTATATGTATATATATTCTTACTTGTTAGTATTTTTTCAATGTATATGATCATTTGCAATAAAATATTTATATTTTAAATATTACGATCAAAAAGATTTTATAACTGAGAGTGAAAAAAATTGTTATTGCAATTTAGTAAAAAAGTTCACTAAATAGATTCATTATACCGTAAGATAACTAACGAAAACTTGTTATAATAATTTTATCCCGAAGAAGTAAATATTAAAAGTTCATTTAGTATAAAATCTGAAAAATTTCAAATTTTATAACTTATTTCAAAAAGCAAATTTCTTTATGAAAACACAAGAAACTAAGAAAATTTTACATTTTTTAGAGAAAAAATATGAAAATCATATATTTTTTTATAATTGAATTTTCAACCGTTTTAAAGAAAATTTTCACATCATGAAAATATAGTATGAGCGTAGCTTTTGAAGAGGAATATTTTAATTATCTATGCAGACATTTAATAACCGAAACTCAAATAAATTTGGTATGAATTCATTTCAGAGGATACGAGAGAAATTTTCATAGAAATATTATTAGTTCAAACAATGATATTGACGTTGAAATTGGAAAAATTAAAACTAAGTTTTTTTGCAATTTCTACGATTGGAAAACGTAAATCTTTTAATGAAGTACTATTTTAATCAATTAATTAATTTAATGTATTAATTGCGTAATTCTGTATTGTTGCAGGAAAAAGTTATAGCGTTTTATTAAGTTTACTGGAAGTTATTAGAAGTGGTTACCTGTTCGATTGACTAAAAAATGAGCTATTGAAACGGTTTATCTGACGGCAGAACAGAATAGATCTGAATAGATATTTCGCCTATGATGTTCTATGATGTCTTTTAATAGAGCAAAATCAGGATCATTTTCACGATAGATTATGTTTTTAGCTTCGGCAATCAAATGTTAAAGCTATTGAGAGCAAGAGAAAGAAATGGATTCTTCGCATTGCACAGTTTCAGAAATTGCTACAAATGTGAATGTGAAACTGCTATGAAATGTGAGAAGTGCTTCATTGTGCATAAAAATGATTGTGCCGAGACTTTAGTTTCTGTATTCATTCGTTAATTATGTCATTCTGAAAATAATTGCGCCAAATATTTTTATATCTCTGAGAAACAAGCCACAAATCTATTTACATTGTTTTCTTGATTGAAGAAAAACAGAATAACAACAAATTTTTGAGTAAGCTTAAACTATATGGTAATCCTTGTGAAGATAATAAAATTTCTTTCCTTGCCGATTCTTTCTAACCCAAATACATAGCAGTTGGGCTACAGAGAATCACCATTGAGTTGAGTGTTCACATATGTATTTAGATTAAAATGATCTCATTTCATTACAGTATCTTCCATTGTTGTATGTTGGTTTATCTTCATTAGGACCAAAAATGCTAACGAAAATTTTATTATTGTTACCAGGAAGCAACTGTTCAGCACAGGTAAATTTATATCAGTAGTACTGCATCAATTTACGCAAAATTTTCCAAATGGTGATGTAAGTGTATCTAATTGTTTCGTCATCGGCCTGATGGCACACGATAAAGCGTTCCCTTACCACCTTGGAGACCGTGTTCAAATTCAGTCTCACACCTCTTATTTTTCAGGAGGGTTCGGGATTGTGCCCGTTGAATCCAATCCTTCAACCTTCCGATTGATCCCACCACAACTATTGACCAGCATATGGAGGTTCTAAAAGTGGACAGGCAAAGCATATCCGAAATGCGATATGGTAGCTTAGCTAACATAATATAACATAATTAATTATAAATTATTTCGATATTATAAATATTATATATGTATTAGATGAATCGACTATATTTATTAACGATCCCTTTTATTATTACAGTAGCAACTTCTTCAATCTACTATAGATGAATAGGTTTGCGGTCTTTTTCAGATCTCATTTCCGGACTTGATAATTTTTTAAATCGAACAATCATGTTTCTAAAGGCCTCTGTTGGTAAAGGATCTTTTTGCAAATTCTTGCGATGTTTGCATTCTAGAAGCACTGCAACGGCATTATTTTGTTTTTTATAAAACGACTTCACATATAAAGCGCATTTAATTAAGTTTAAAGTGATTATTGTATCACTGCTTTCTACATGAATGCGCATCAGATATCTCATTTTTTTCATATCCATTAGTTGTAATTAGAAAGTACACAAATGAAATCTTTAGTGTCGATCTTAATATCAATATTTTCTAATAGAAATTTTTGGAAGTAATTATGTTTCTTCTCACGCTATGGAAATGTTTCGATCAAATTGTTTGAGTTTTGGATATTAGAAAGCACTGAACAACGATTCAGTAATTTATGATCGTCGGTATATTTGCTTCAGAAGATTTAGAATATCTATAAAATAAAATAATAATAATAATAAATTAATTAATTATGTCATGAAATGGAAAGAGGATGAATACAAACTATTCAATTCTTGATCTAAAGGCATGTATTCTAATAATTTATAATTACTAATTTACGCGTTTAGAACCGTTTATTGTAGGAAAATTCTATTTATAAATCATAAGAATCTTAAATACAAATAGACTTAGATTCATAAGTAATGTATTGGTGATAGATGATTCAATTATTATAAACTGTTTTTTATTTCTCATTTGAAAAATCATAAAATCGTACACGAAAATGATTTTCTTTCATTTCAATGTAGGAATTTTTTCATGAAAATAGTTAACAAAATTGTTGCATTCTATAATAAAAATTAGCATTAATAAATTTTTTAGTAAAAGGAAAGCATATTTTATGTATCTTGAATAATTTTACCTAATTATAATGTAAAGAAGTCCTCAGTTTTGTACATAAAATGAGAACGTTTTCGCTTCTATTTCTATCTATATACATCACATAATTTGAAAACTTTAATGATTAACATGATATTGATTATAATAGATATCAAAATTGTTGATCATTTATAATAGCCTATAATAAGAAAAATGCCGCTCAGTAGAGAAGTTTATTCGAAATATTTTAATTCGTAATTTTGGTGAAAATTACGGAATAATATTTGAATTTAGAAAACTACACCAATGTCGAAATCGTTGGCTTAAATAAAGAAAATGCTTTTATTTAAGAGAGTTGTGATTATGATGAAAGAAAATACAAAAGCTTTTAAAAAATACTTTAAATGCATTCAATCTTTTCCGACTTGCATCTAATAAGATTATAGTTTCCTCTTGGCTATACTCTATATAGGTATACAGAAAACAACGGTTAAAATATCAAATGTTTATGAGTTTTCTTTCGTCCGTATATACGAACTATTTTTTTTTTTTTTATTCCATCATTCTAGAACGTGCGTGTGAAAATGACCAAGAAAAAGATTATATTCAATAAATTCAATTTGTTCTAAGAAATACTTTATTTTCTAAAAATGATAATGAATTCAAAGGATAGAAATTTTTAAATATAGATTTTTAAATTACAATATATTTTTTTCGTTATAGCGTAAATAATCATCGTAACCGTTTAAATGACATTGTAATTTCTACTTACCAATAATGATCTTCATTTTACTCTCTGATCACACATATGATAAAGAATTAATATTATTTGGAATGCATATCAAAATAAGATCATTCCTACATTTTTGGTATTGATTTGAAAATCCTGAGACGATTCAGACTCTAAAATTGATCTCCATACTATATTATTCATTTGCAGTAGTAGTTACAAGAATATGAAATGTTGGTTCTTATCTAAAAAGACCAGATTTTCTATAATTGAATCGTTTGAAATTTGTTTTAAATTGTAAAACTGTTCTGCTAAAAGTAACGTGAATACTTTCAAATATAATAAGGTATTAATTTTAAAGCAAAAAAAGTGCACACAATATGATTATTTAATTATAACGCAGATTTATGATCATTAGTGAAATTGGTTGATTAATTTTAATTGATATAATTAATTTCTGCAGCAGACCCATTGACTATTCGTTTCTAAATTCCAGATTATATGCACTAAGAGAATAATGAAACTAATTCACTAGTAATTAACACGCAACATTAACTAGTTACTATCGACTGTACTTATATATTGGCTATGAGTGAATTTTAATGCTAAATTTTACGAAAGTAATACGGTGTCGTCAATGATGATAGCTCATTAGCTTCTGGGACTACTCGTGTGGTTTACTAAAGCATAACATCACTCCGAACAGTGATATTATGTAAATAGAAGATTAAAGTAACGACCAGGAGGCCAAGTATACAAGATTATGTTCTGTTGACATCAGCAGATTGAATAATTGTTTATATATATTCTTGTATTGTTTTAGGCCTCATTGATCTTTCTATTCAATGTCATCTCGATCACAAATCAGCAGAAATGATCATTTATTCAATTTCATCTATTTTCATAACCATTATTTCAATAGACATTAAAAAGATGTTCATCAAAGCGCATTCGCCATCTTAGAAAAGACGTCATACGTTTCTTACTGTTTTCTAATCAAACTAACAAATTAATTGGAGTCAAACAAATAACTAATGTTTTGGAGCCAAAAGAAAAATGCCAACTTAGAAACATTGGAGAGAAAAATATTTAAGAAATTTGAATAGGCTATATGTTAAATAAAGTGTTATATAGGCAAAGTATTAAAGTAGCCTTCCATGTCTAGGTCTGGAAAATCATCTTGAATAAAGAATCGATTACGATTTGGAGAGAATCGAGCATCCCGCTCCAGACGTTTAAAGCAGAAAATTACTCCCTCCGAGGCCCTTAAGGTTCCGAGTCCACCTGGTGCTCTTCCTACCATCTTTGAGAGAATTGATATATGGACTTTCGGACGTTAATCCTCTCTCCGGTCGAAATACCCAAGTTTAGACCGGCGAATTCTGCAATTCGTCCGCTCGATAAGATTTTAAGCTTGAAGAATGGCGTAGATGCCAGCAGATTTGGGAAAGTCCGGTCATCTTCCAAATGATAAGAGATAATCGACATCCAAGTGGATAGATGACTAGGGCGTGATCGGCGTAGCAAAAAAGTACAAAACCTCTCTATCTCACCACGATATAACAAAACATGTATTCCATATGAACTCGTTTTGGAGAACGTGGATTGGAACCATTTTCAGCGGGAGCAGATCTATTATACCTATTCCAACGAGATTTAATCCATAATTTTCAACTGAATCTGCTTTCTTGATTATAATTCTAGTAAGCAAAACCAAATGATTAGAAAATCAGACATTAGAGGAAATGCAATTTTTGATGAAAAGACTTGAGGCGCCACAGTGAAAAAATCTAAATTTAAAAGTTGATGGCATGACGGAGGACGATACTTATTAATTATCGATCGGTTTTGTCTCTGCGGATGTAGATTATTGGATAAATTGTGTTTTCGTTCACTTAATTCAAACAGAGCTTCGTATATACACACTGATCAATTGTATATTCAAAGCAAATTTCCGTAATTATCATCTCTTTCGGTGAAAATTTCCTGCTATTGATATAGAGAAACGCAGTTTTTAGCACTCTTGCATTGTTTTTTAATGACAGCATCATTGTTTAGAATGAAAGAAACAATGAAAATCAAGAAACTATGATCAACTATCATCGCTAATGAAATGATTATATGTCACATCTGCCAATTAAGTCTAAATGATTTTTTAAAACTGCTCAATTGTTTCGAATATAACAAAATCACCAGAATAATTTTATATATTCGAATTTCAGGGTTTATGAATAGTGTAAATAAACCTTGAAATCCATTTTCATTTTCATCGTAAATATTTCTATTCAATATGTGTTAAAATGAATCAAAAACAATTAGATTTGTCTTATCTTCTATTACATATTAGTACGCTATTTTGAGCTACGTTGGCATTCCTATAATGTAAAAAAAAAAAGTACAGTATAGTATAGTAGCCAGTATATCGACGTTACTGAATTTCTGGAATATTATAAAATTTAATCATAAATTTTATAGATAATAAGCGCATAATGAACCATGTAAAATAGTATCATCAGTCGACTTTCCAAAATAAATAGAGGCTTGTAAGATCGGGCCAATGTCTGTCTGTGTGTTCCTTACTAATAACTTTTGAACTAATTAGCAGATTTTCATGAAATTCAGTAATAATAATCTGCCATTAGAGAACACCTCGACGCCGCATTGTTTAATCCTGCAGGATATAATTTCATTTTTATTACAGTTTTAGATTATATTAGTGTCAACAGATGGCGATGTGTTAGCAGTGTAGGGATAATACAGCTAATGACGTCACGTCGAGAATGTGACATCATCATGACGTAACAATGCATGAAACCATCAATTCCAACAATTTATGACGTCACGATGACATCAAGTCGTGGCGATGATGATGATATCGTGATATCTATGCTGTTTAAATCAAATTAAAATTGGACAGAAAATAAATGAGTTCCAAATACTAAAATAAATAAAAACTAATTGATACATTCGGAAAGTAAGCAATTTTAGTTCTTTATGTTTGTTATCATGCAACTTATCTACGGGTATTAAAGCACTTAAAATCCATTGGATCTTTGAGGCCAATTTTAACGTTGGGTTAGCATTCATATAATATCAATTACGGCATCCTCTCAGCGATTTGACATCATAATTAAATATTATATTGGTGCTATTTTGTAATATCACTATGAATTTATTAGAAAAGGAAAAAATTTATTCTGAGTGCTTTTCATTACAAAATAAAATTCCAACGATGCCAAGCATTGCTCGGGAATTTCAGATATATAATATAGTTTATGTGACAACTTTTATATCATCAAGATATCGGAACCCTGATTAGTAATAAAAATATTTTAAATTAGTTTAAGTCAATTTATAGGTTTTGCTGATGTGAATTAAGAAATAAAATCATATAGAGATACATTGAGCGGCAGCCACTTTTGGAGCCACCATAGACTGCCAATACTCGTAATGGGATCAGCCTGAAAGTTGAAGGATAAGGTTCAATGGGATCCAGATCCGAACCCGTAGATTTATGAATTTTAATGTGTAATAAGTTGACAGTGACCCATACAAGAATCAAAGAGGCACGGCAGTGACTCTAACAAGGAGAGGCCGCGGTCTGGGAAATGAACTTTGGAATCAAATTTTGTGTGGTGGTAGTTTACCCTTCATATGTTAATATGATAAAATATTAGCT